>JANHZU010005298.1:40287-51796 GCA_032468055.1 Acrochordus granulatus | reverse complement strand
AACAAGTAACCATGATTAACACACGATATAAAGCAGAAATAGAGCAAACAAACCAGCACTTATGGATCTGCTTTGAGATAGGTTCTGGCCTCGGCTGCTGCTTGCTGGCTCGGAGGATCCATTGCCACCCCCAAGGGTGTTTATTACATTACCCTCAAGGCAAAAGGGCCTTTTCCCTCAACTTTTCCAGGCATCATGGGTGATTTGGAAGCGCTTCTTGCCTTCGTACTATGAGGGGAGAAGCGACGAGGGGGATTTCTGCTTTATTTTGGGCAAGGACAAGGACAATTTCTGCTTTATTTTGTGTGTGTGTGTGCACGCGTGTGCACCCACGCTTTGAGAATATCCTGGCTAGGGGAAGGGGACTGCCTGGAGATTGAATCTGGAGTCTGAAGTCTCGGGAGTTCCATCTCTTGAACGCCTTTCACTTAATTTGCGCTGTTTACGCAACGAGAGGGGGGGCTCATTGCTATCAGGATTCTGGCAAGGTCAGTCACACGCACAGTAATGGAGTAAACTGCACGCGGCAGTAGGCAGAACACGTGCACTTGCCGCGTTGGCAGAACTCTTGCGCGGGGTTGCTGCCTGAACGAGAAATACAGAGCAGGCTGACTGATGACGTGCAAGTTATCGTGCGAAGTTTGCTTGTCGTGTGAGTCGCAGCTCATCTAGCGGAATAAATTTTATTCTGATTTTTGCTCGTCCTGTGAGTTTCATGTCTTGTGAGTTACTCGTCTTGTGAGGTACCACTGTATTGTCCTTTCTTACATTCTGAGGCTCTGGTTCCTGCTTCTTTGCAAATTTGACTGAGAGATGGGACCTTCAGTGGGGGCCAGAAATGGTGTTCCCTTTGTTTAAATTTGGGGGCGTTCTTCTGTTTCGAATGTCATCTTCAAGCCCCATTTTTCATTTTTATTCCCCCTTTTTTATCCTTTTTAACCCAACAGAATGTTTGGAAAGAAGTTGTGCGAAAGGCTCTGATTGTCCATTCGCAGGATAACTCACTGAAAACTGAACACAGAAGAAGCAGATGTGGTGTGTGGTGACAAGCCAGCAAAAGGAAGCTAAATTAAAAATGAGCCAGATCTGGATGGGGGCTGCAGAGATTGAAAAAAGACAGACGCCCCCCCCATGCATCCCTCTGGGAAAGGCAGTTGGGGCATGGCCGATAATGTTGCTGACTGCTCCATTCTCAGCCTTGACCCAGAGTGGGGCCTATTCAGCTCAGCCCATGCTTCCCACTGCACACTTATGCACAAACTGGCGCAACACAAGCGGAGAGCAGAATTACACACACAAATATGGAGGTGACACTGCAGCCCCCTGATTAGATTTGCACAAGCACAAAAATGTGAACAGCACATTGCTTTGTTACCAGAAAAAATTAGCCGACTTCTCTTACAACCACATCTGGTTAAGGGTTTGGAAAGAATTCCGAAAGCTGTATTGTTGTTATTATTACGATTAATTCTGATCTTATATTATTGTGTTAACACTATTATATGGTTCTAGACCTTTCTTCAGCACCTTCTCTGACCCAATATCATTTCTAACTCATCAAAAATAAATTCAGATGTGTGCCTAAAACACACAAACGTTTGAAAAGAAATGTTTGCTGTTCACAAGAGCCCATTTTTCAGCTGGGGAAGGAGCGAACGGGCTACTTGAGAGTGCATTTAAATCACGCAGAGACATAAAAAGGCCTCTTATGCAAAAATACGGACAAGGTAATTGCTAGTCCCTTTGCCCCTTTGCCTTTTCTCTGCCACCGTAATACAGGAGTAATTACAGGGAGGAGCAAGGTTCTCGGGCAAATATGACATACTTTCCAGTTTATTAAAAGCCCATTTTGCAAAGAAGTGCATCCCGGCGAGGCCTCCTGAGAAGGAAAGAAACCTCGGCCAAGCCCAACTTCATCTCAGAAAAGTTTGCGGATTTTCTAGTAGGAATGGAGAGAGCGAAAAATACGTCTCACGCGCGTAAGTGAGAAATGGAGTGCCTTTGTTCTCATTTAATTAATACCTCGATGGAAAAGCCCCTGGAAATATTAAGCAGAAAGCATACAAAGAATGGGATTGACCTTTACTGATTTCTTTATGAAGGATAAAAGACGATATCTGACTTGTTCATTTTCACTCCATTAATTATTCCCCCTCCTCCCACTGCTTTCACATCACAACATCAGATCCCGTTTTTTTCTTGCTTTGCAGAGAAACCGAATAACAAAGACTGTTTAGCAGTTGCTCATAAAAGAGGCACTTACCCCAGGATAACACAGTCCAAGCCCCTCGACTACTTAAGGGGGCACATTTCACCCCGTCTCCGCCAATTAACACCCTCATCTTACCAGGGTGAGGGAGAAGTCTGCCAACTAATGTGGCTCACTGGTTTGGGTTTGTAACGTGAGGTGTGAACCCTGCCACAGTTGCTTGTAAGCAATGGTTTATGACAGCCTTCCCTAATTTGGGTGCAAACGATGGCTTGGCATAATGCACAAAGTGACTACAGCTACAATGGGTAATTATATCCACCTATTGGTCCACAGGGTGTGGTTGAGAAAGTCAAGACAGCAATAGTGACAGGGTGATGTACAGCCTAAAATTCAAGTTTTGGGATTGAAGGATTGAAGCTGCGTTGCGCATAAAAACTAGGCAGAGTTTCGACTGCACTCCTATGGCTGCCATTTGACTTTATTACCCACTTTGCAGACATCATTGCAATATGTTTCTCTCCAACCTGGGGCTACCCCAAGCATAGGGAGGCAGTGCTGACCCCCATCAGTTGGTGGAAAACAGCAGGACAAGGGAGGACTGGCACGCACACCGTTATCCCCATATCCAATGGTCCTTTAGCCTCATTCCATTTCTACTTTCTGTTACTTCTGGAATCTGCCTTCTTTTATTCTATGGGATCCAGCAAAGACATGAGAAAATGGAGACACTACCAAAAGAGAGGACAAACTAGTAGAAAGGGTCGATGGTGCCCAACATTCAGCTGAACACTTAACTCATGCTTGGACGCAGCAATTACTCCAGTAATCCTAAACCAACCCAGAAGCTCTGTCTAAGGTGTATGCATACCTATCAATAGATAGCGGTTTTAATTCTACACTCTTACTATATTTGCTTTTCTACAGGCTGAACATTTTGATGCACAATTCTCTGTTTGAATACCTCAGTTTCATTTTGTTTATGTCATTATTTTATTTAATGGATATTATTAATAATATGCAGTAAATAAATGTTATTTTATTTACTGCATACTTGCAAGTATGCTGAGAGCTCCTGTAGCAGAGTCAAATTTGTGTGTCTAATCACGCTTGGCCAATAAAATATCTGCTAAGTGAATTAAGAGTGTGACTGTAATTGCTTGGCAGGCCCTTGTACCATGCCCACACCACCTCTAAGCCTTTCTTGAGATATCCCAGTTAGAAAAACAGGTCTTTTATGGCAATGCACCTATTCACTTCCATTCCTACAAGAGATTACCCTGGATTTCCATTCCATTCTTTGGCGCCCAAGATCCAGATGTTTGTTTTTTCTTTTTTCCTGACATTTTGAGAAATGCCTCAACTGGATGTCTACTCTACTTCCTGCTGCCTAATCTTCCTGTTCAGGCTCCTCTGTGCACTCTTATATACCATAAGGGACAATGCTGATAATAATATTATGATGTTATTGTATATTTGCTCTTCACTGTTCTAGTAGCTATTAAAAAAAAGCAAATTACATGATTTTCAGTAAATTCATTTCCAGCATCTCCATACAACTGTTCAGCAAAGAAAAAAACACAAGCCTGATAAGAAATCAAATTGTTCTGACTTAAAAACTTTGGATGACAAACCATCTGTTTTATAAAACTGAAAATCACAGAGGGAAAAAGAACATAATATTCAGATAACATAGGAAAGCGATCTGGGTTGATCCATTTACTGAGATCAGAAGTACCATTTTTTATTCTCCAACAAGAATTCACGCTTGTCTGTACGTTAAAAATACACTGAAAACACGAGAGCCTTCTTAGGAAAAAGGGAAGTATCTTTTGGAAGCAACAATATGCAAATGATGTAAATGTAATCAAAACATTTCAAGCGTACCAGGAGTCTTGCATAATCCCTGGAAAATGGCAAGTTCTGAACATTTGGACTCGTTTGAAACGGAAAACTTTGGCAACCGGCTGTCACAGGCAAAAACATTCTTCCTGAGACAAGAAGTACACGCAGGTAGCCTGATGTACGAAAGAGCCAAGTTGCTCACTTTGCGTTCGCTTTCTAGGTACCTAAAAGACCAACGTGTATTACATGTATGTTTTATTTACTTGATTTACATGCTCTCTTTCCACCAAAAAAGGGATTGACCAAGGGGCCTAGCAGGGAAAAGGAAAACAGATGCTAACTAAAGACATCCCTCTCAACAAAGACACTGAAGTGATAACCACAAAATAAAACCATTATTAAAAAATCAGAATGCAAAACTGAAAAAAACGCACCTTGATGGCCCTTTTAAGGTAAGAGTTGAGCATTTCCGCCAGCCTGCCTTCTGATGCTGTTTCCTTTCAGCTTAACTGCCTGAATGTGAGGTCCTGTTTGACTGGGAACAGAAGGAATTCGGCCTCAGAAAAAAACCCCAAATCTTCCCAAGCCGGGTTCCAGAACAGCACCAAGCAGCCTCTGTGCCAGCGGTTCCTTTGGAGGTCGTCTTGTCTGTAATTCTGACTGTCTGGTGATGTACATGTGTAGAATCACCTCTTGAGTTGGAAAAATGTATTTGTTATGACAAGCTTGTTCTCTTGATAAAATTCTGTTAGCCTTTTTTCTGCTTCATTCTGTACTCCAAGGTCAAACTTGCCTGTAATTCCTGTTAACTTTTGATTTCCTACTTTGGCATTCTAATTCCCTATGATGAAAAGGACATCTTTTTTTGGTGTGTGTCCTAGAAAGAGTCAACTTCAGCCTCTTCAGCATCAGTAATTGGGGCATAGACTTGGATTACTGTGATGTTTTCATTGGATTCAAATTGAGATCATTCTGTCATTTTGGAGATTGTTTTCTTGATAGCAATACATAATTTATTTGCCAGTGTCTTGTCCAGTATGGTAACTTCCAAGTTCAGCTGAGAGCTTTAGAATTTCTTGAATTCCTTCCACCTCAGTACTACCTTGAACTGACTCTGCTTAGCTGATCAGCTAAGGTCAGCTAGGCAATACTCTACACCAGGAAAAAAAATCAGTGGAATGTAATTATTTTAGTCAGAAACATAAACACCGAGTTCATTGACAGAGTATCCCTACTTAAGATAAAAGCCAACCATGTGACTTCAGAACTGGTCTGTGACTTTGGAGGAAATTTTGCCTATAAACATGCTGCAAAACTCATTCTTCATGAATCATATTTAGTTAAAAACATAGCCTATATTTTTGTTAAAAATATAGTATAATTTTTTCCAAACAGGAATGTTATAAACATTTGAGCTGATCCTGATTGAAAAGCAGGCCTGAATCCATTCTTCTGTAAGAGTAATTACATCAACCAGTGTCACTCACCAGAATCTGTTGATCTTTCTCTGTTTCAACACCAGTCTTAACAAAGGCTTAACAATAGCATGAATTATTTGGGGAAGGGTTAATGTGGAAAAATAAATTGATTTCATCCTTACTGATTCTGAACTGTTCAAAATCTTCAAAATCATTTTTATCTCCCTCATTTCCTCCTATTGTTTAATCATTTCACATATCAAGAGGGCTGTTTTATATATTTTTTTTCCTTTGCTCTTGTGCTGCTTTAAAATAATTTCTTATGTTCATTTTCAAATAAACATTTTCAAACATTCCCTGCTGCCTTCATTCTCTAAGAGAAAGGAAAACTTTCCCACTGGAGAAGAGAATTAACAGTTGCCAACAATTCAGATTCTTGATTCCATGGATCTCATCACTTATCTCCAGATTATTATCCTAACATAATTACCCTCTGTATAATGAATTAATTGTTTCATCTACTGTTAAGTGTCTTCGGATAGGCTCTATATGTTGCTCTCTTTCCCCTGAAAATGAAGCACACCCATGATACTCTGTGCTTTTAATTTTCTGCATCTTAGATGTTTTGATATCTAAGCAGCATCTGGCTATAACTTTTAAAGAAAAATATTGTTTTTTTAATTCTTCTATGCCTTGATCTGCCCATTTTTCTTCAAAGTGGACTTCTGTATCACTGAGTTCTCAAGCAGAGCTTCTTAATTTTACGACTTGGTCTTTGTGGCAGCTATAAAATTTTGTGAAGATGCCAAATTCTTTTCAGGCTTCATGTTGTTTTCTACTATTTAAAAACTTGAGTACAAATTTGCAGGATACGTTAGCAGTAAAATCAATGACATCTGCCATGGCTATAGGTCAAAATGCACTGTCTTATCCAATTTTACAGGATCAGTTTCAGCAAAATGCTTGTGGTGATTCATCATATTGCTTGTTCTACTTTGTTATTATGGCTTACTCGTGCTTGCTATGGTTAAGGATTGATGAAATAGGTCCAGGGAATGGTGAATGAATCATGATGGGAGGAAGAGGTTCTAATGAAAAAAGCAAACCCATTCTAAAATCAAAGTTATTATAGTAACTATTATCTAACAAGTGTAATGATTGTTTTTGATCAAAGCGATTGAAAGGATTGAAACAATCAGTAACTAAAATGTCTACAGCAAATGTAACATTAGTTCAGTTTAATTGCTGATTACACATTTGTAGTGATGTCACTGACCAATAACCAAATTAGCATTACATGCTTCTTAATTCTTCCTTACGGGAAAATTTCAAGTTTATGGAACAACAAGGAAAAAGTTACTGATTTTTTACTTCTATATAGTGGCTTATTCGTTCCGATCATTTGAGATATATTTATTTTTTCGTAATATGAAATTTTCATACTTATTTATTTTCACCTATGCCACTTGGTGAAAATCCTTGAATTCGTAGTAAAAGAAAAATTGAAAAAATAATCTGCCGCAAAACAGTTAAGGAAGCATATCACACTTTCAGATCTACTGATATTCAGCTAGACTTTGCATACTTTGAACACATGTTATTTAAAAAAAACCAAATGAAACAGAAGATATGGAATGGAAAAAACCCAAGTATTTGTTGCCTTCTCAAATGAAACTTTCTTTCAGAATTTTGGATCTATGGTCAGGTGAATTAAGTGTGTACGTTACCTTCCAAAAAATGTATGATATTATCAATTTGACAGAAACTGGAAAACTTGCTGGACCAGATGGAATATCTATCAAATGGTATAAAAACTCAAATATCTACAATTAGATATTAATTGTATCAGATATCTTGTAAAAATAAAGTCTGAAGCATCATACTATGAAGTTTATATCACTGTAATTTAAAAGGCTGGAAGAATGCTACCCAGGACACACATTATCATCCACTGTATCAGTTAACTGTGGATTGTTAAGATTTTAAGAGCTTCATTGGGAAGATTACAGACACACAAAAATTCATCCTGCACAATCTGGCTTCATGAAAGGTCATCAGTTTCAGATAATATAAGACTCTTGGTCAATATAAAAACTATGTGAACTGATACATGTGTATCTGCAGAATTAGCATCATACAATGCAGAAAGGTCATAGTTTAAATCAGGTTTTTAGTTCATCTATTTTGGAAATTTAAATTATCTCTAGCATTTATGTCTTCATTTATAATTATTTTAATCCTCCTGTTAATGAAATTACTAATGGGATTATTTCACCAGTTAGTAGAACACAGTGGGAAAGCCATCAAGCATGTCCCTTATTGCTTTTAATTTTAAACTGATGCCTACTATGACAAATACATGAAATCAAAATTATTTAACTGAATTTGCTTAATGATACATTGGAATTTTTTAAATCTATAATTTTCCTCCTAAATTAGCAGACATTGCATAGTTATATAATAAACATTCTGGATATTAAATACGTTGGAAGAAATTAAATGTTATCCCAACTGGTAAGAAAGGATATAGAAAAAATAGGTTTTATGTACTTTCCAAATGTATTAAATACCTGAGAATAGTAAACAGTTCAGTTAATAACATTTAAAATGGATCACTAAGATTAAAGAGGATTACTAAGTAGTGGGTGAAAATATATTTTTGTTTTATAGGTCTCACCCCACTCGGTATACCAGCAGACTCAGATCAACTTCGCAGGAAGGCTAAAAGTACTTTCATTGAGATTAGTTATAACAGCAGAATCTTTCAAGTCTGACTGTGCTGCACCTCCTTTTACTTCTTATAGTTCAATGAATTAGAGAGGTGTCTGCCTGAGACACTTCTAAATGTTATCTAGACACTCTGGGACTTTAAAAGTTTTTACTACTAGTCACCTTGACAATCGAAGTTGCCTATCTGTATATAGGTCATCTTCCATACCCTCTATAGTGTGATGAATTAATATCGTGAAAATGAATTTTGCATCAAGACTGAGAGAGACAGAGACCAACCATTATGTTGGTTCCACTACAGTATTTAAAAAATACTGGTAAGTAAATGATTAAACTCTATAGAAGCAGCAAATAAATATTCAGGAGAAAGGTTAAATCTTTTAAGCAATTATGTGTTAGTTATAAGTTTTCTGATTTAAACAATGTCATTGGCCTTATTTATTAACCTCAGTCATATACTGATACTGAAACACTGAATATGGACTATCGTTGGTTTAATCAGAGGGTTAATATATACGGAAGGCAATCCTTGCTTAACAACTGTTTGTTCAGTGACTATTTGAAATTATGATGGTGCTGAACAAAGAGACTAACATCCTGTGAAAGGATCTTACAACTAATGTTACAGCCCACCATTGGGTGATTGAAGTTTGGGCATTTGGCAGCCCGTCTGCACTTACGATTGGCCACAAAGGTGCTACAACTCCTGCTACCTATCTCTTCCCCGCAAACACACTCTTAAACACTGGGGAAGTTCCAATGGCACAACACAAAGCAGCCCCCCTCCACACCTGGGAGACTCCAAGGGTGTGTGAGGCATGAAGCAGCCACCACTTGAAGAGCCGAATGTCAAGGAAGCCCCAGACCATCATGCCAGCTGACCTTCACCATTGTCTTCCTTTTCCACCCTTTATGAAGAAGAATAAAAAAAAATGCTAAAGGCAGTCGCTCAGCAGCAGGTCTTCAAATGCCCCATTTCCCATGCTCCTGGGTGGAGCTGGAGTACTGCAATTGGCTTTTTGGTGGGGAAAAAAAGAGCTGCTCTCACTTTCCTTAGGCTCTGTAAGCAGAGCACAGCTCTCCCAAGGCAGCTCAGAGCAGTCTCAGTTCCAAAAAGAAAAGTTTTGGCTGCCTTTAGCATTTATTTTTCTTCTTTGCAAAGAGCTGGGTGCATCTCATAAACTCAATGGTTTTAAGAAGTTTCCCACTGACTTTTGTGGGTTAAAAGTGGAATGCACACATTCCTAGAAGAGATCAGCTTCACAGGAATTTCCAGGAGGCATCCCTAAATGACGATCTTACCTCTTCCCATCACAAGTCAAGTATCACTGTTTTGTGTTCTCCCTTTGAGGCATAAATTAAGAGTTAATATATATTCTTATACAGTACCTGGAATTAAGTTTTATCTGATCAGACCTATCCAGAGAGAGACCTCCTATTTCTGCAAAAGCCTACAACTGCCACAGCTGATAATTTCATTTTTAGTCAGTAATTAATTATGTCTACAACATTTTTTTAATGGGAAGTGTTCTGAATATTCAAGACATTTTTTTTCAAGGTCAGACAAGCTCCTGATTATGCAGCAAGGAACCCCTATAAGAAGAGGATAAAAAATTACGAAAAGCTTCTTAATTAAGGTCAGCAGTTTGTTGACTTCCAAATTGTTCTAATAAGAACCAGAATTACCATTGTGACTGCCAGGAGAATATGAGTTGTGACTGCCAGGAGAATATGAGGACACTTAAATTCCCACCCATCCATTCAGAGACATTCTCATGTTAATATTTTCCCATTAGCTTTTCAAATCCCACTTGCAATGTTTTTATTATATTGCTATTTCAACATATTTGTACTATTAAGCAATATTAAGCATTCTGCTTTCAGCCATTCTTCTTGAGGGCTTGGCACCGGGTTACAGTGCATCTTTTGTTTCATATAATAGCTATTTCCTGAAACTTGCATGGTGGGCTTATGCAAGCTTCATTCAGCATTAAAAATATTCTTCAAGTATATTTAGACTTATTTCAGAATAGGTTTAAATGTAAGGTACCGCATACACACCAAACTGCAGTAAACAGTTTAATAAAAATAATTTATCACGATCAGATGCAGGTTTCTTTGTTTTCATAGAAAAATTGCTAGAATGTTAAGATTACTATAAATTGCTCGAACATTAATATTACTATAATAGAGCTTTAGATAGTGGCAAACTTGAGCTGTCAAAAATGTACTGTTTCAATTTCAAATGAAAGGTTTCTGGTAGGTATATTCACTAGAGCTATTAGCTTCAATATGATTTGTAAACCATGCAATGTTATCTCCAACAAAATAAATTAGAAACGAATCATGATTTTAACCATTTCTGGTAGCTTGCTCAGCAGTTTTTAATGTTTCCCATTCCCTTGATGGAATCTCATTAGTCAATAAGGGAGAAAGAATAAACTACCTAATTTCACAGCTCTGTAACAAATTGAAGCTCCAAGGCAAATCTCTAGGCTGTCAACCTAAACACCCATACAGTGGTTTTAGAAAAACAGGCCCCAGGTTGACTCTCTGTTACTAACTGATCGAACCTATTGTTTCAACAGCTCTGTCCAATTTATTCTGGTGGCATATCCAAATACTACATCAATGAGTAGAGATTCAGCTTAGTTACTAATCCTTATATAAATTATTTACATATACTATGTATTTATATTTATCATTTACATTTCTAGGATTGCCCACTTGTCAATGTTTCTGTAATAAAACACAATCATATCTTAACATTTCTAGTAAAAGACTGTCATGCCCAGGGAAGACACATTCTAATATGTCTAATATGTAAGTCCAAAAAACAACTTTGAAAGTTCCTAATCTACGGCATGGGGGAAAAGTCAGGATTTCAAGGCTATATTGAAGAACAACAGGGTAAGTACCAATGGGACTTCAAGAGGAAATTGTTTCAGATGGCAGGTACTGCAATAGGGAAATTATATTGCTTGGGTCCACCAGAAAGTAGTGCTTAATAGATGGGATCCTAGATTTGCCAATCCTGTTGTATTTTCTTTCCCAAGTGCAGTAGATGAGGTCATACTCAGAAGAGTATGGTAATGATGATTAAGATTGATATTAAGCGATAAAATAGTCCTAGAATTAAAATATATTAGCACATGTTCATTTCCTACTTATTCTTTTTCATATATTCCTAGTTGCAGTTTAACAATCCTATGATATAGCAAACAACATCTATCGCAACAAAGTTTAAAAAACAGGCATCTGGAGAAAAATCCAGTCCAGATGCCTGTTTTTTAAACTTTGTTGCGAT
>JANHZU010005298.1:27874-39413 GCA_032468055.1 Acrochordus granulatus | reverse complement strand
ATGCCTGTTTTTTAAACTTTGTTGCGATGCAATTACCCTGGACGAGTGAGAGTCTTCACAGACAAACAACATCTAGTAATAAGATTACCCTCCCATTTCAGCCAAGGTGTTGTAACAGTTATTTTGATCACAAGAATCAGCAGGACTTCACTAGGAGCAACCTGGTTTGATTAAAAATGCTCCAAATCATTACTGTATTGTTATTGATGATGATGATTCCTATACTGGCAATATTTAATCTAATTTTATTTATATTTCTATTTTTTTCCATGTTATTTTAGGTTATTCAGACTAGCAAGTATCCAAAATAAAATCATTTTATTTATTCCAATGTTCTATCAAATCCTAGGAAGAATTCCTAATGGCCAGCAAGCAGGTTAAGGCATTCCCAAAATAGCGGAAGCATTTTGAAAACTGTTGTAATTCCAGCACAAGTTATGATGGAAAAGAACTGCATAATATTTTATTTCACATTAGCCAAAGTCCACAGAAAAAAGAGAAATGTAATCCAAAAATCTCTTCACTGAACCTGTCTGTTAGCTGGGCTGTTGAAGCTAGTAAAAGTTTTAAAATGCTGGAAACTATTGTGGTGGATCATTGTAGGCAGAAGAAAGTTTTTTTTCAAAGTTTTAGTTGCTAACATGAAAAAGAAAACCCACAATTATCTTCCCATTCTTAGGTTTTCATCCTACTTGGAAGCCATCTCATTCCCACAGAAGAAGTACCCCTTGGCATCAATTGTGTCAATATTTCTAGCTCTGATCAGATTTTCCTCTAAACCAATTATTTGTCCTCTAAGTTAAGCAACAGCCAGATAATTGATACCATTCTCTGTGAAGACTTAATAGCATATTGGTTGAGGTTATCCAAGTTTAGCTTGAATTGTATATCTGCAGTGATTTATCTTCAGCTAGTTTGTGTGCTGTTGTCTATTTTCAGAATAGCCTCACATGTTGCGTGTAGGTCCTATGGTAGGAAAAAAGGCAGCATTCATATACCAGAAAGTTATTTCAGCAACTTCTGATTTGCAGAGGCACAAAATAGATTCTGGAAAGAAAATGTAAAGATGAGAGGATGAAGTATGCTGAGAGAGGAAACCACACAAAATTATGGAAGAACAGACCAAACTTTTCTTATGTGACACTAACATGGATGCATCATGTAATGAATGTAGGTTCTGCAGAGCTGCAGGTAAAATTAGATTTATTATAAGTAAAAGTAGCTAAATCTGTTTGATTTTGGTCTGCTGAAATGGCTTATTCCCAGCACTAAATTCAGGATTAACTTTTCATCATCCTCAGCCATTTCAAAAGAAAAAAGGAAAGGAAGTACAGTACAAATGCAAGTTTAAAGGGTGGGTGTATGGATGGATGGATGGATACCCACACAGAGTAAAATACAGTTAGATTGCTAGCTAATCTAAAATATGACTACTATATTCTAAGATACCATTAAAAGCTCATAATAAGACATTTTGTATCCATTTTCTAAGTAAAGCATGCCTCTCTTAAACTTTAAACACATTTAACACAATTGATGTCATTGAAAAAAGAGAGACAAACAAAAACTATGGATGATAATACATTATGGCAATACTGTAAACTACATATTGATTACATATCATGGTTATTTATTAATCAAATTTATATAGCCATCTATCTCACTGAAGGAGACTCTGGGTGATGAACAATAAAAAATTGATTATTAAAAATTTATTATTAATAAATATCATAAAAGCAAAAGGTACAAACCACAAGAGAGGGAGAATAAAATATAATATTTATTTATATATAGATAATAGAAAAAATAAATACAATGCACACCCATGCACATGCATGCATGTGCACATACACACACATATGTACATAAATATTAAACTCTAATATCTAAATTTTGTGGCATAGCTCCATGTATATAATTGAAACATAAAAATCTTTCCAAATAGAACTGTACATCAGGCTAACTTTTTAAAAAATAAATTATTCCAGACATTGAATCATACATCCACAATTTGGTTAGCTGTTCTTCTATACTGGCTGTTAAAGATATTTTCCAGTAAAAAGCATATAAAATGCTTGTAGCTATAAACATATATACAATTCAGGATATTCTTTTGTTTGTATTTATTAATTCATATTTATGTCATTTACTCCTTTGTGTTTCAAGTCTTTCATATGCCGTGGTCATCAACAATAGGCCCATTGAGATATAGATTTCTGACACTTATCATGGCTTTCATCAACTGAAACTTTTAGGTAATGTTTAGTAAAATGCATAGCAATTCCTGAATACTGAGTCCATTGGAGTTGGCCAACTATTAGATCCTGTGACAATACCTTTAACACGATCAAACAACAGCATCTATCTATCCAGGTCCTTGGGAAGGACTCAATAGGTAGATAAAAATGCCACATACAGTCTAAGCATCTGGATGATTGTGCTACCAATAATATCTGTAATAAATACCACTTGCCTGGGACCACAAAATAGACAAAGTAGAGAAAATGAAAAAGCTCATAAACTTTGGAACTTTAGAATTAAAACAGACAAGCATCTGCCACACAATACCCCAGATCTAACAAGAGTTGATAAGAAAGACAAAACAATCTGGATAGTGGGCATTGCAGTACCTACAAAGAGCAGAGTAAAAGAAAAAGAACTGGAGAAAATTACAAAACATAAATACTTGCAAACAGAAGTAGAAAGACTGGCAACAAGCAATGATAGTAACAGGTGGCTTGGGCACAATCCAAAAACATTTAAAGCACCACTTGAACACCGTTGGCATTAACAAAATCACCATCAGTCAATTGCAAACCGCAACTTGACTTGGAGCAGCTTATATCCTGCAACTATACTTTCAATAGTATCAAACAACATCTGCCTGTCTCAGGTCCCATTTCAGGATGAAAGTGCCAAATCCAGACTAAAGATCTGGCTGACTGCAACCAACTATAATGATCATAAAGTATCATGTTGTCATTTTATGAAAAGTTATGCACATAGATAAACCAACTGAAACCTGTTTTGCTCCCAAGAATACAGAATCACAACTTCCTTCTTAAAAATTTAAGAAGAAATAAGTAACATCAAAATCTTATTTATTCCAATATTCTGTTCCTGTTATAGCCAATAAGCAGACATTCTACAAGCAAAACATAACATTTAAAATTAAATAAATCCATGTCAAAGCATTCTCATATTTATGGGCCATTGAAAGTCGGGAGTGTACTTCCTGAAATATTGATATTAATATGAATCAAAGCCACTGGTGTTTTTTTCCCTGTTTTTTAACTTTCAGATCTCTTTCTTACTCTGCATTCTGCAGTTTAATTCTTCAGAAGCATTTTCTTTTATTTGTTATGACCCTTCCAGTATTCAGCTTCACAGTATGATTTGATTCTAATATTAAAGAGATAGGAATGTTTCCCTATCTCCTTTTCAGAAACGATTTAAATGGAATGGACATTTAAATACTAATTTCAGCTCTTTTAGGAGCAGAGAGGATGGACTAAGATTCCTGATAGGAATTACCTCTGAAAAACAATCAATGATTACTGATTTCCTGAGTTAAATGGTATATTACCAGCAGGCTAGAATGTTGAATTGGGCCTTAGTAAGAAGGTTACAATAGGAATGCTGGATTAAAAGTAACTTGGCTGAAGGCACCAAACACTTGAGATGGCATAACTAGTAAGGAATCCATATTGTACATTGGGAAAGAATCCATTTTTGCTGCCCACATCATAAACCTATTTGAATTTAAACTCAGTGCCTCTTCCTACCTTTTGCTTGCAGGAAAAGGATCTAAAAAGATGACTCTCTGCACTATTAACATAATGCCTGTGCAAAATTTCTGATTGTAAAGAGGACTGCAATTCTTTTCAATCAAACATGACTGCAATCTCTCTTCAGTCTTGTCTCATCAATACTGGAGAGCTCAGAGGAACTAAGTCAGTATACAAGTCCCATATCTCAATCAAATTGTTATTACAATCATAGACAAGCATACATGTCCCATATCTTCTCTACACTTTTAATTTCATAATATCTAAGAAGGACTACAGTCATGGAGCTTATTTGTTGGCCTCAAGCCAAGTGTAGGACACATTTGGACATATGAATCTCAGTCTATTAAGATATGCCTGAATCTTATGCCTGCCCATTCCATCATCTTTTAAGACCCAAAACAATGCAAATTTGTAAAACCAATATATAGGTCTGGTATCTTCTAGAACCTAGGAAGAGATTTGGGAAAAAAGGGTCAGAAAAAAAAGAAAAAGGTCATTGCCTTTTTTCAGGAAAGCATTAATTAGTTTGGAGAGGATTTGTGTTACCAAGTGTTTTTTGTGATAAAAATGGGAAAGCCTTTGTGAAAATGTGTGTGCCGTATTTGTGTACAGAAGAGTATAACTAGCAGTTTTCTTAGGCAAGGATGCCTGTGGTTCTTACCAATACAAGCAACTGTCACAGTTCTGATATGGTAGCAATTTTTTCCAGTTTGAACATAAAGGGAAATTTTAATCAATTAACCCTTCATTTATGGTATACCAAGTCTGCAAGAAGAAAAAACAACAGAAGAATGGGCACACTGGGCTTTGGTGTAGCATGGTTTAATAAAATGTAGAAACATCTGACATGAATCTGTCTTGCATGCTAATTTACACAACGGTTGGTGAATAACACTGGGAGAGGTTGAGAACCACGTGTGCTGCCTTCAGCTCCTTGGAGGAATGGTAGATTATAATGGTAAATAATAATCATAAACGGACCATGTACAGCCAGTGGAATTCATTTAATTTTAATGATGGAGAACAACAAAAGCCCATATAAATCCTTAAGCATCTGCAGATCTGTTCCACTACTGCAGAAAACACTCTTAAGTATATTAGAATGCCATATCTGTAGTCCTGATTACATCCATATGCATTTTCCATGTTTTAAAATTGTTACCAAGCCAAAGATGACTGTATTCTTGCATAACTGTCAAATGAAAACCAGGAGTTTCCTTACATTTTTAAATAACAACACTAAACATTTTTGGAAGGATAACAATTTATCCACACATATACCCAAAAAATTACCGAATCTTATCTAAAAAGCTATTAGGAAACAAGAGTGTCAGCTACAATTAGAGAGGATCTACAAATGATTAGCACCCACCTCCATCTGTAGCAACACTTAATTTTTACAAATGAAAGTAGACACCCATGTCCTAGGATAACATTGCAAAAACCAATTGTAATTGGTCACCGGGGCTAAAAGTTTATTATTCCAAGCTTTTGGGCTCACGTTAGAGACCATTGTTAGGGAACTTCTCGCTCTCCAAAACACCTGCACCGAGCCGCTCTACCCTTTCCATTTAAATAGCTCCTTAGTTGTTGATTAAGTTGTTAATTGCTTTTGGTTTTTAATTAAGTGGTTACCTGCTATTTATAGGTTGTTAATTGTTATTTCTTTTTACTACCCTGCCTTCTGCTCCTAGAGAGAGAGAGGTTGCCTGATGTTGGGCTCTACCATGAGCCCAAAAGCTTGGAATAATAAACTTTTACTCCCACTGACCAACTCCAACTGGTTTTTGCAACACTTAATTTTTAATTTGTCTAATAATAAAACATGACAATTTTTATTTTTAAAATAAGCAGATTAAAAAAATCTCCCAATTTTCCACAGCAGAAACGCTTCAGGTATTACTTTACTAGATTAGCCTCCATAAAGAGACTGTTCATAGAGGAATTAGCAGTCAAACAGTTTGAAGAGTAGTTAAAGGAAGACTACAGATTGTTCAAGCGCACCATCTTTTTTACCACTGTGGTGACCTGCTTTGTTTATCATGGGAGAAACTGACCAATTTCAGATGACAATGCTAGGAATTGCCAACAGAGTGGAAAAAACGTGATACCTAGTTAAATTACAACCATTTCTGATTCCATCCACTATTGTATCAGTACGGGGTTCCAAGGATCCCCCAAAAGAAGCTTCTATTAACTCAAGAAGCTTCTCTCTACTAGTTCCTCAAAGTTCCTCCCATATAATACTCAAACCTCAAGGAAGATCTGCACACAAGCAAACTGATGAATAAAATCTCTAACCCTATCTATTCTGCACACTTTTCTCTTAAATAATCCCTGTACAATGTATGTATACAGGTGAATTGAGAACGATGAGACCAACTATGCCAAATGTCTCTTCTGCGTTTCTTATCGCTCTCCCTGAATTTGATAAAAAAGAAATTGCTACATAATTCATGTTTAAAGAAGAGGGTGCTTCTTGTGAAATTCTCATAGTTAGGATGCAGAATTGGTACCTTCACAATAAATACAAGATAGGCAGGGATCAGCAGAGAATATTACTGTCCTTTTTCCAGCAGTCTTCAGCCTTTTTGGCTTCCCATACTTCATTTATATCCCAAGGAAAGACAATGTGACTTCAGTCATTCATTCATGAGAAAACTTTTTCCATGTGATTTCTTCAATCCAGAAGCAAAGGCAGCTAAGCAAGTTTCACAGTAATAAAAAGGCATTTAATGGGTTTTCGTGTGTGTGTGCATTATCATCAAACTACTCCAAGTCACATAATAAGATAAACTCTAAATTTCACCTGGAGAAGTTCAAAATAAATTTAAAAAGCACTCCAGGAATGAGGTAGGCGGAAAAAACATTTGCCACAAGTAAAAAAAAAAAACTTTCAAGAAATTGGAAATATCCAATTACCTGAATATAATGATGGTGGTACAAAGAGCTATTCTATTTCTGACTAATGCAGTCTTCTGTATTTGGCTGAACTATATCGTGGCAGGAAAGTTCTCTTCACAAGACCAGTCCTCAGGGGCTAAATGCAGGTATCAGTGGCATATTTGCTACTCAGTCCACTAATTTTTTTCTGCACTTAGCCCCAGATCTTACAGCACATGATTTGTTTGCTTTACACAGCAGAATTCATTAAATAATTTATCATCTTCTTCCCCAATACTCCTTTACAAAGTGTGTAAATATATGTATAACTTTATGGATCAGCAAGCACTTCTAAGCAAACACACTTTCAACTCACTATCATGGTTCTGATCCAGCATTTGAAATGAAATGAGACAAATCAGTCTGAAACATGACATTTTCCCAGAGTTAAGAGAACTTCATTCATTTGATCCAAGAATGCATTGCAGTATTTATGTAACCTCACACTCCAAACCACATAAAAACTTCATAGTTAGCATGCCTAAATCCAACTGTTCAAAACTTGCAGGTTCAAAATCTAAGTTAAAAGAGAGGTTCTTTAACATTGTTGCTTATGGAATAATCCTTCAGTTGGAAAATTTATTTGCATGCTCAAACCCACACCATTTTTAAAGCAAATGTCACATATGCATATTATTATTGATGTTCAGAAATTCACATTAAAAGAGGCAAAGAAAGCTAAAATACTGTAAAATCCAGAAATTTCAGACAGAAATATCTCTTTATAGCATTAAAAAGTGCAACATTCACTAAAGTTACCATGCAAAATGCGATTAGATGGATGGGTACCACCCTTCAGGGGGGAAGCTAGCCAGCAGCGACAGAGCAGCGAGTCAGCATTGGACTCGCCCGTCCTGGAGGCGGAGCAGGAGCCTCAGAGGATGCCCCAGATGTGAACATCGCTGGTCAGCCGAGGGAGGCAGGGTTAATAAGTAATGTATAATCTCTAATCTTTGTAAGCCGCCAAGAGTCTTTGGAAACTGGCAGCATAGAAATATTATTAATAAATAAATAAATTGGAATAATGCATTTATATCTGTCTTGTGGCTATTCTTTTTAGGCCATCGGTTACAGCTACAGGTTACCACCACTTCAAGTTAGCCTGGTTAAAAGGCAAGGATGCAGATTGCTATTTGTATTTGGGGGGAGTAGCATCTTCTTACATGACATGGTATCGAACCAATTTTCCCATGCAGCAAGGGCATGTTATAGACTGCTTGCTGCCAAGTATGTTTGCCTGAGCATTCAGAATATTCTCCTCTGTATCCATTGTAACCTCTAAGATCTGCACCAGTCCGGCTGCATTATAATTCCATTTGAAGATCTAAAATCACCACAGATCAATATTTAAGAAGCTGAGACCAGGGTTTCACTATATACTGGAAGGCAGTAAATTTGACAAGTAGAAATCTCTTTAATAACTTAAAATAATGGAAGTTCTACAAAAAATATTTTCTTGATGAGCCCATATCAAAATAGTCACTTCATCTGCTTGCTCAGGAAAACAAATACTGTTCACATGCAACCAGAAAGATCCAGAATTCTGGCTTGTTGTGAAAAAGCTGCATGTTGATCCATATAGCCTTCTTGCTTCTATCTTTCTTCAAACAAATTGGTAAAGTTTTGTTTAGCGTGTCATCCAAAATAGGAATCACAATTTATCAATCTTTTCACAAATCAGAAACATAATTGCAGACACAGGCATCATCAGAATCTGTCCAGAAGCAATCCTAACTTATTTTTATTCAGGTTTGTCTTTATTTAGAATCAAGAAAAAGCAAATAAGGTTCATATTGTCATCTTTTCTTTTTTGGAACAATGTGAGAAATAAGATCACCAAAGCAACTACTACTGTTGAAGTGGTAGAAAAAGCAGGGGAAAACTACTTATAACAGACATTAAGTATGAATCCTTCCAAACTTCAACAGTACAACTTGTTTCCTTGGGAAAGGGGAAATTGGGTTCATTGGAGAATGAACCAACTAATCCCAGCTAAACAACAATCATGCTTATTTTTTACATAAAATAAGCTTTCCCTTAAGAAGAAGCAATATGACTATGTTCTCCAAGACTTATAGAAATTTTATTAACTATAATGCTTAATTCACACATGGAAGGTCTAAATGAGCTCACTTTGTAGTTATCCTATAGCTATATCCCTATAAAGGTAAAGACAAAGGTTTCCTCTGCCGGTCATGGCCGACTCTATGGGGTGTGCTCATCTCTATTTTCTAGCTGAAGAGCCAGCATACATCCAAAGATGCTTCTGTGGTCATGTGACCAGTATGATTATACAGAGGTGCACGGGCACTGTTACCTTCCAACTGAGGTGATACTTATTTATCAACTTGCATTTTGATATGCTTTTGTATTGGTAGTTTGGCATGGGCTAGGCAGACTACAGGAACTCACCCCAGTACGCAGTGGCTCTTGGGTCTCAAACTCAAGCTGCTGACCTTCTAGTAGACAAGCCCAGTGTCTACCCCATACTCTAATTATAATATAGCAGATCAGTTCTTCATATTTGAGGACATAAAATAAGCTTTCCCTTAAGAAGAAGCAATATGACTATGTTCTCCAAGACTTATAGAACCTTCTACAGGTCTGGAGTGGAAGAAAAGAGATTGGTTGTGGATAGTGCTTTGGTTTGCCAGGGTTAGTTCTTGATCAAAACGATATTAAGCTTTCCAAAACTTCAAGTATGTTCACAAATTCTCTTTTAATCTATGTCAGCAGGAATTGGCATGGATTTTTTTCCTATTCGTTTTAATAAAAAAAGGTGGTGACCCAAAATAAGGAGGGTCAAAAACAACACAAAACTACACATCTCCTGCTCTTCTGTTGTCATTGAGGCTTTGGTTTCCTGAGAAACACCAAGATTGGAGCTGTGTACAGTTCTTGGAAAAATGATTATGCCAGTGCAGAAAATGTAGAAGAGAACCATGTTAAAAAATAAAAGAAATATGAATCAGTCTCTTCTATCAAAGTATGTAACAAAGTCAGATCTAATACCTTTTTTTCTGTTCCAACTGAAATTGGTGTTCAAAGAAAGAATCTAGGCTCTTTCTGCTTCAAGACTACAGTACTGAGAAAAAAGAACTGGGAGTAAACATTTTTTTATGAAGATTGAATGTTTCAGTTTTGCCAGGAGCTCAGCTGAAAGTAGCACGCTTGCCTTGTGCCAAAGGAAGTCTGTCTACAATTTTTTGAGAAAAGCAAAAATCAGGTATATTATTCTGGCACTAGTTATATGAGAGAAAGCCACTGCAGTGTCATGGTTAAGGTCAAAAACCAGGAGACGCAGAGTTCTAGTCCTGCTTTAGGCACAAAGCCAGCTAGGAGATCTTGGGCCAGCCCTAATTAGCAGGCAGTGGCAAATCACTTCTGAAAAACCTTGCCAAGAAAAATGCATATAATTGTATATTATTATAATATCAGAACAGCTCATGGTATAAAAATAAAGAAGTCACTTGATTTCAGATAACTTCAGCAGCTCCTGGCTTATGTTGTTTGGATCTGGAAATTAACGTTGCCTAGGACTGGTTTGTATTTTGATGGAAGGTATCAGGGGATACAAGATCTATATACGACATGAAGAAGTTGAAACATAGACTTGAAGAAGACGTTGGGAAATCACTTCCCTAAATTTCCCAGAACTTGAACTTAAATAAAAGGAAAATTTGTTTTCTATACTTCTTTATTCTTCTATTTTTTTATTAACAGCACTACCTGTTTAAATTTATTTTAATTAGCTGTAGTAGCAGGCAGCTTCCCAATTTTATATATGCTCTTAAAGCTGCCACACACTGTCAGCAGAAGCTTCTGAAGAATTATAGATTTTAGCAGCACATCTTAATCCAACTAAGAAAATGAAGACCATACATGTGGCAGTAGGCAGCAGCAGAACCTGGTCATGTGCAAGATATTTGTGAACATCCTAGGGAGAGAGCCAGGAAGCTGATTTTTTTATCAGCTGAATATGTTCTGTCTGTCTTTTTTAGGGTTGAGAAAGAAAATATTTTTGTGGGTTTGTGAAATGCAAAGCATAGATTCTATGTGTGTGTTCACAATATGAATCATCCTGAAGATTTTTTTCTTTCTTTCTTGTTGTTTTAACCATCATTTTTGCCCTCTGTATTTAGTCTCCCCTAATGCTAGAGGGATGTATCACTGAGGAATTTCTGCATTGTTTATTTAGGCTTATGTGCGACATTGCAACCATCCCCATCCTTCTGGACATATTATAACTGACATTTAAAGGCATGTTTAAAGTAGGCCATGTACTGATAGGGGCAGAACTCCTCCCTTTCTTCCAGTGACTTTATAATAATTACTAGCAGATTTCATTCCTGGGGAAGCTACACCGCTTACTACATGCATGACAAGCATTTTACGTCAGCAGATTACAGTGGAGTTGATTGTCCTACATTTAGGTTAGAATATGCAGGGAACAAATATGTGAATAAAGAAACAAGATAATATTCTGTGGTTCTTCTTAGGTCTTGTTTATGCTGAACAGGAAGTTTCACCCCAGACCAAAATCTTTGCTGCTCAATAGTCTGCCATCTTTGCCAAGATGTTGCCAAGACCATCCTGCTCACATAAGCAAGCTACCTTAGATATCAAGAATGTCTGAATGATGCAGAAGCTGTTTTTTTAAAAGAGTTGGCTTTCAAGGTGGAGGATTTGATTGAATATCAGGTCACAAACTTTCTTAGGCCAACAATGAAGTTTAGAGCTGGGGGAGGGTCAAACTCCATTGCTGCAGAAACACTAACATATGTGTCCCTGTTTTTCCCTTCCCC
>JANHZU010005298.1:0-14521 GCA_032468055.1 Acrochordus granulatus | reverse complement strand
AAACTCCAGTTCACAACACTCCGAGCTGGCATGGCCTGTGATGAAGGATGATGGTAATAACAACTCATTGTCTTTCAATAAATTAGATGAAAAAAAATCACCATTCCTCCATATTTAAATACCTGAAGGATTGTTGCTATACTTAAGTACCATTCAACCCATGTTTTAAGATTAGCTATTGTGGTTCAACTGGTAAGTTCAGCTTCCATTGTATGGTTAGGAACAGAAAACTATGATGGACAGACATAACAATTGGACATGCCTGTTCAGAGTTGTTTAGGTAAAATCCTGCTCCAGAGTGAAATTGGCTTTTAAATTGCTTTTTTAAAAACAAGTTTTATTTTAATTCTTGTACTTTTATTACCTTGTTTTAAGAGAGAAAGAGGGAGATTGCTCTATTTCTTTTATTGTTTGTTTTTGATCCCCCTGTGGACCCTTCTGGTGGGATCAACATTGTAGCCGTCACATGGAGTAAGCTTTTTGCGGACTGAGCAGATGATCACAGTCAGAACTGATCTTTGCACTTATAAGTTAAAAGAGGAGTGAAGAACCCAGATAGTATTTCCAATCCTCCACACATGTCTGATTTTATGAAAAGTTTCAGTCAATGATTATTCTACTCCCAGGGAGCTGAGGAGCAACTTAACCCTGAAATGGCACCCCCTTTACATGTTTTGATTACTAAATAAGATCTGTGCTGCATATCACCACTCAAATTTCATCTGTAATAAAACTGCTACAAGTCATGCGTGATTGACTTTGTCCTCACAACTGTATATTAGTAACCAAACTGTTGAGATTATATAAAAGAGACTGAGAGCAGACACCATAATAGATTTACTGATAAACCTAAAATGTAGATTTTTTTTATACTGAATAAAAAGGAATGGATGACTTTAAAAGTTGTTTCTCTTCACATTCATCATTCTTTTTTATTATTTGTTTATGTAGCACTATCATGGGTCCAAAAGTTTGCAATAACTTTGTTCTGCCCAAGCTTTCATAATGTTCTTGGAGCAAAGCACACACACTTTCAAAATCTAACTCTAAAATTCTGGAAGAAATTAGTCCCAAATCAACATACAAAATTGAGGAAAAGTTGTATAGTGGAGTGCAAGAGCTATAGCCCAACATTCCCCGGCCGGGTATATATTTTCTCAAACACTACAAGGCTTTTCAGACACACGTTTACAGTTAACAGCACTGAGGGAAACCACCCAACATGTTAGCCTATTCTATAGAACTCTCAAGTTTCAGAACTTTCATGAAAATTACATTTTGGTTATTTTTCCCCACTCTTGTACTACCCTCTGGTGGTAGAAATGCTTTACATTTTTAACCAGACATAACTTTCCCAGTTGGTAGTTGTGTCTTCAAGACAAACACAGTGTCTCCCAATTCATCTTAGATAATTTTCTTTTTCCTGCCCCAGTTCTTGGAGCTATACCAAGACAAGCTACATTTCTGATCATGCAATTCATGCATTAAGTTTTTATTAATAGGTACATTTATACAGCCTCTCTGAGGACAACTCTGTTAATCTGGAATAGCAAAGACAGTGCTGACTTTCCACGGGAAATGCTGTCCACCTATGGTATTAAATACACAGGAAGAGTGTGAAATTCTTGTTGACATGCCATATTTCCAGATAGGATTCTGGAGAAATGCACTAAGAGTTAAATGGAGTAAAGAAGCATAGTTGTCTGTAGAATAAAAAAAAATCATAAAGCAAAACCTTTCAGAAAAAGTGCTTCCAGGTATATCTTGAAAATTTATTTATTGAAAAGAAAATGCAGTGATGGAAGGGGAAAATATCTTTAGAGTCCATTATTTAAAGGACTGCCTAAAAAATAAGAATCTTTCTTTATCAAATAATTTACAGTGGAAGATGGCACTGCTTACTGGAACTTTCCTTCTTCCTGCTTAAGGCTAAACTAGAAATGTGCTTCCTTGGTACATAGCAGCTTGCTTCAATTTCAAACATGGGTCTAGGAACGGAATATTTATGGGGACTTCAGCACAAAGAATGGATACAGTACATTCATCCCTTCCCTCCCCTTCTCACCAGGGCCATTGTAAGGACATTCCTGCTCTAGCAATTTACAACATCTACTACAGTCATCCAATCATTGTGCCAAAATAAAAGTAAAGGTGGACACGCTTTGTATCACTTCAACAGAGGATGGTGATGCTATGAAGATGCTATAAGTCACTAGCATGGAAATGGCATAAGAACCAGGGGCATCTGAGCAGTCCCCATTCCACCTTTTCTTGCAACATCCTGGAACAATATCTCTGGATATGCCCATTAATCCAGGTTACGATCTGTAGCCAAACTTGCAAAAATTTTGCAGAGTTTTTTTTAAAAAAGCAACTGTTATTAGAAGAAGTTATGTTATTATAAGAAGTTATACGTTTCACCTTCTATCCGGAAGGCTTTCTCTTTCTTACTATTCCTTTTCTTTTTTATATGGATTGAGAAAACCTTCCAGATAGAAGGGAAATATCTCCAATAATATCTTGTAATAAAAGTCCAGTTGCTATTTTAAGAAACTTTGCAAAAAAAAATTTCAAGTTTTGCTATCCTGGAACAATGTACTGTTTTTCTTCCCTGATTTTGTCCCTAGCCCCATAATCAATCAAATGTAGGGAGGAAAACTTGAAATACTCTTGGCACTATACTTTAATTCACAATCTTGCTGTCTTTAATGAAAAATGTGGATTCATTGGATCATTTCAAATACTGCATTATATATTTGGATGTTACTTCTCCAGATGTGGAGTCTGGGCAATTGACCATACAACCTTTAAAGAAACCCTGCATACAAATGTACACATAGGATGCTTGTGATGTCCTTTAGGGTCACAGACATGATTTGTTGGAAGAGAAAAGATAAGCTTGCCCTTCCATATACTACATTTCAGTGTAGAACCCAACTCATTAAGACTGATTAAAATCAAAACTGAAGTATGGTTGCTTGTTATATTTTAACTTGGCAATCATGGTGCTGCAGTTTAGGATTTCATTTTGCTGCACAATTATAAATAGTTCATATTATTCCTATGCTTTTATTGTGAATTGCACATAGTAATTCACATCATAGTGTAAATTGTAAAGGGAGAGAAATGTCCTTAGAGCTTAAATTTAAATAAGTCTTTCCCAACTGGTGTTCTTTGTATGTGTTGAAAAAAAAATCTCCCACAACCAACATGGGATTAGGGAAGCTGGTATTAAAGGAGAAAGCTAATTAGAAGACAGACACTGGAGAAACAGATTAGATTAGAATATTACAGAGACAGAGATAAAAAGAAATTAATATTAGTAAATGAAGTTTTACATATTTTAATTACATATTCCTCTATGCTGAAATGGAGAAATTTTCTGGATAATTTTTCATATCTTGAAATTATGCCCAGGTATTCTGTTGCACTCATTCTGAATTTGTCCAGATAAACTGGTCCAACATGTCCTGTATTTGTTGGTTAGTCGTATACAGTGTTCACAAATAGGCAACATAAACTATTTGTTTTAAAAAAAATGAAATGCTTTAAGGAGAAAATTCAGAAAAGTGATTCAATAAGCAAAGTTTTTGGAGAAAAAAAAATCTAAGACTTGACATAAATAAGACTGCAAGTATATAATTCAACATCTTTTATCCACTATTGGCTGATTTTGGAAGCTAAATAAGATTGAACCAAGTTAGTGACTGAATGGACTTTGGCATATCTCAGGTTGTAGGGAAATTGATTCATGATGCTGGGAAGGATTGAAGGCAAAAGGAGAAGTGGACAGCAGAGGATGAGATGGTTAGATAGCATAATCAGCGTGATGGGTGTGGGTTTGGGAAGACTCCGGGAGGCAGTGCAGGATGGGGGGTCTGGTGTGCTGCAGTCCATGGGGCCGCAAAGAGTCGGACACTATTGACCGATTGAACAACAACAACTTATAAACATGGAATTTTGTTACCTGAATGTTGATACTACAATATTCAAATTCAATATACAACATATTGAATTTTCTATTAAATCCAGTGTTATATACCTCTCATAGCAAATGTGAAAGCCACATCGAATGAACTAGACAAGTGTTTCTTTAACATTTCTGAAACACAAGAGGGAAAAATTATTGCTGCCAGGTCTGAAGATTTAATTGTAGCTGCATGTTTTGTTTCATATTTGTGGTTCAATTTAAACTCATTTCACTTCATTTAATATGATTATTGAATGACATAAAAATAAGAGAAAAGAGGAGAATATAAAGCAAAGTTATATCGGAAAATAAATGGATCAGTACACAATAGTCTATTTTGCTATGATTTATGAAACTATTATGTAACATGGAGATGATTGTGGTCCAGTCTTGTCTAATTATGTGGGCTGAGTTTAACCTCGTTAACCCCTTGGAAATAAATTGGGACTTTTATGATCAACAGACATAAAGGAAGGATCCTAGATATATAGGATTTAAATATTAAAGGTAAAGGAGACCCTGCCAGTCATGACCAACTCTAGAGTGCGGTGCTCATCCCCGTTTCTAAGCTGAAGAGCCAGTGTTCGTCCTGGGACGGCTCCGTGATCATGTGGCTGGCATGACTGGATGCCTAAGGCGCACGGACACTGTTAGTTCCCACCGGAAGGGGTGGTACCGATCTACTCGCGCTCATGCGCTTTCAAACTGCTAGATGGGCGGGAGCTGGGGTGGAACAGCAGGCACTCGCTGGGTCACGATCCCAGGCCGCCGACCTTCCAGTCGGCAAGCCGAGCTCTTAACCACTTGCACCACCGCGCCTCTTATTTAAATACTATTTTATTCTTATTTATAATAATGAAATCATTTGCAAACTACTTTGGAATAATTCATATTCAAAATGTGGTATAATACTTGTAATGTGTAAATAAATAATATACACTAGCAACTTTATTTCTTAAAGTTTATTTTTCTTAACACGGAAAATAAATATTCTTCTCAAATTGTGATGTTAGGATAAGGAGCATTGGTCCTTGCTTTTAAATTATCAATATAGATTTTTTGTTTTGGTAACCGTTTAAAAATTTGGACTCTTCTTACAGGAGGCAATGGCTTAGCAATTATGGGCTTGTCAGCCTGAAAGTCAGCAACCCAAATTCAAGACTCAAGAGTTGCATAACAGGGTGAGCTCCTGTTATTTGCCCCAGCTCCAATCTAACAGTTTGAAAGCATGCAAAATGCAAATAGATAAATCTGTACCGCCTAATCTGGTGCACCTCAGCATAAAGTCATGCGGGCCATATAACCACAGAAGCATCTTTGGATAGCGCTTGCTCCCTCAGCTGTGAATCGGAGATAAGCACAGCCCCCTAGAATCGGTCATAACTGGACAGGGGAAACTTTGCCTTTTTGATGATTAAATTAGTCCCTACAATTTTCATTCTCTATGTTAAGAAAGTGACATAGGCCAAGAGCTACCTACCTGTTTAGATCTTGAGAGAACCTTGTTCATTAATTTATTGTATGGCGACCCAAATTTCCTCAAAATGCTGCCTGAAATCTCATAAGATTTCAGTGATAGGGATTTCATACTGATGTAAGAATACCAGAATTTCATGAGTTCTCATTTCCAGATGAGACTTGTGAGACTTGGCAATATTGCCAAATACTGACCATTTTAAATTTAATTTCTTCAACACAGATGATGTTTTCTTGAGATGGCAGATTAATTCTCAATGCTGAGATTTAGCTTGTAAATGAATATCCATATTGGCATGAAGAAAGGGTAGTAACATTTCTCTTTGTAGTTGTATCCCTTAGGCAAGTAGCATTTGAAAACCATTTAAGTCTGGTCATGTTTGCATTGGCCAGCATTGGGCATTGTGAAGAAAGAACATGCTTTACATTTCATTTGAGAAAACTACTTTTTCATAGATTATAATACCAGGACAGAGTCTTTTGAAACACAGCCTGTTTTTCATGAAATCAAGTCTGCTGTTCCAACGTGGTTTTAACTACAAAGGCTAGGCTCAGGAATTGCTCCACATTTTTCTAACATCTCCTCTGACCTTGCAAGCTTATGAATAGACCCAATATAACTGAAAACAAAAGAGAGTGTGGATAGAGCAGAGCCCCCAGCAGGCAGTTTGTATCAGTTAACTAATAATGCTTGATCTCTGAAACACTGGACTTCCTTTGGAGCTTCGGTATTCCCTTCCCCTTTACGGAAAATCTGGCTTTAGACCTGGAGAGAGAATAGGTTTGGATGTTGTTCCAAGTGGGTCATGGCCTCAGCCATAATAAGAAGCATTAAAGGATCAGTTAACTGCTTTTAAAAACTAGTTTGGCGTAGTGGCCCACTAATGGTCTTTCAAAATGAAGCATTGTCTTTTATTTGTCCGTCACAGGCAGTAAGCTTTTTAATAAGATGACCATGAGTCACATTGAACATTATGTTCTGCAGATAGCCAAAGGCCTGTGCCAGGAAGTAGGTTTTTGCTTGCTTTTAAATATAGTTGTCTTTAAACTCATCTTAGTGCATTCATGTTTCATTTATCTAAATGCAACCTGAGACATTTTTCGGAAGCAATTAAATTGCATTTAAGAGGTTTCATTGAATCACTCAGTGGCTACTCAGTGGCTTATTATCTTGAGTCCAAATCTTGACTGTTTATTAGCACATGTAAGATTTTTCCTGTATTTTCCTGTTCAGTTAATTGCATTTCAGTAGCTTTAAAGCAATGAACTTGGAAATAAAAGTTAAGCAAACATGTAAAATATTAAAGATTAATCACATCTTCCTGTTTAAATCGAACTTAAAGGAGCTTCCATTTGTGTATTTAAGAATAAAGATAATACACCTGGGTTCATCTGGTCTGCAAGTTAGATTTACTTTACTTACACTCTGGGTATTTACATAGTTGGAGGTAGTGAAGTACCTGTAAGTTAGTAATGTGAAGTTTCAACCCCAGGATGTGATAAGCACAAGTGGTGCTTCATTTCTGCAATAAATAAATGAATGGAGGCTATTTCTGTCCATCATTCTCTGGTCACGATCCATACACAGGAATCCTTATTTGTCAGAGTGTGTCAGGAAAATAACATAGGTTTCTGCAGGTTATATACAAAAAAGAGGTAAAACAGTTTGCGTTCAAAAGGAGTTATGTTGAAGAAATGTATCCTAAAAGCTTGTATTAAAATTATATAACAAAACAATAAATTTACATATATACGTACAAACATCTCCATATAAAAATATCAAATAAAAATAGGGGCAGCTTTTAAAACTGAATTGAAGAAATCTAACATGAAACTGAATTGGAGGTACCCTGATGCATGCTTTCCTGGTTGTGCTCACACAAAAGAGGTAGCGTTTTTCTCTCAACAAACCCTTTCTGATTACAGCACTGATTACACTATTTAAGGAATTATAGTAAAGCCCTAGTGATCCCTCATGCAAAATTTTGAGGCCAAGTATGTGTGTTTGTGTGTGGTTGTAGGGAAGAGAATCTACCACACTGATACTGATGGTGCCATACAAAAGAAGTAATTCAGTTATGGTTTTGTTTCTATGGTGTCTCAGTCTGGCCATGAATCCAATATTGCACTTTGGCTCTGATGACGTACTGTTTTCCTTCTTTCAATGGCTCAATAAGAAGATTGACTGGATATATTTTAGACACAAGTTTCTCATACTTTTCCTTGATGTATTCTTTTTCAAAAGACTCTTGCTTTTTTAAGATTGATTGTCAAGATACCAACTGAACCTTTCATACAATTATGTATGGCAATTCTACTTTTAATAAGTACCTTTCCTTCTTTCCCTTATAACCTCTATTGGACCCCATGGTTTTTGCACTGCTTGTCATGTCTGATTGTGAATGTTTTAACCCTTGGGTTTAGCTCTGTTTGTGTGTGTGTGTGTGTGTATACAGTGTTTCACAGTAGATTTCTATGGATTGATATGAAAAAGAACACTTCTTTCTTCTGTTCAAAAAAAAAAGAAATCATCTTTTATTTTCAGTTCATTATTTTCAGTCCTTAAAGCTTCAAAAGTTTTATTACTTAGAAAATTCATTTTCGCATATTAGAATGGTTTTGGACATTGACTGTAGGTTCAAATACCAAAAGTATGCATGAATCAATACCTCAGACAATGTAGTTAGGTCAAAGTTTAAAGAAGAAACAAGACAATATCGGCCACAGAACTTGTTTGTTAATGTCTATCAATCAAGGCACCATTGTAATTACCATCTGAGAGGAAGCTTTTTGGAAAGAAAAATTGTAGTTTTTAAAAATGCATCCCTAGAATACTTGATCATTAGTAGTTAATTTGCACAAAACAAACTTATTTGGGTACTCCATCCAGCATTTCAAGGTCTTGAACATTAGTTCAAATGAAATGCAGATCTGACTTGAGGCAAGAGAACCTTACCTTGGTTTTTAGTAGAACCACATTTGTCTCTCATTCACACTGGATATTTTTGCTTTTATGCTTGAAAAACAAAAGGAGATCCGATTTAAATCATTCTTGGGCCCATGGTGATGTTTCAATCTTTTTTGTTTGGGGTCCCATAGATTGAGAAAATATTTTCTTTGGCTTGTGGAGCTGACCTAAGTTATACTTCTGAATCTGCACTTTGGCTTGCAAACCTGCACTTAGTTATATTTCCATTAAGAGAGCCACAGTATGCTCAATTGGGTAGGGGCTGCATCCACTGTCCTTTTCTGTGAGCTAATGTCTATTTATGGGCATGCATACCCCAGTATTTCATTTAAAATTTCTCCAAAGTTAATAATTCTTTCCTGATAACATTAAAAGAAAATTCATGTAAGTTGATGCTCTACTTATGCACTGATATTTCATCACATCATTTATTAACATTTAGAGTTAAAACTAGTGCATAATAAATAGCATAAAAAATAAGTTAATAGTGTGTTGTAATAAAACAATGATTAAAAGCATAGTGTAGCAATTCTAAAAATTCCTCCAAGAATGTAAAGAGCTCAAGCCAGCTCCAGAAAGGCAGATCTGCTAAAGTTTTGAACAGAAAATGCCTCAAAGAAGGTGATGAGAACATCCCATCATCAATCTAATTAACTTTCCATTGTATAATAATAGCACTATTTATTTGATGTTTATCCTACATTTCCTCTGCACAACTTTTGTGTGTTATTTTCACAAAATTTTTATGAAATTAAGAGAAAGTGACTATGTTTTGCATGTTATTCTGAATCAAACTAGCCAATGACATTTTAATTTAGTTTAATGTCATGTCCTATCTGTGTGGTTTAAGATTTATCGTGTAGTTCAAACTTTATAAACCAGACTATGTGTTTATTTATTAAAATGTGTACAGGAAAAACACAAAAGGGAGAAAGGGAAAAATAAAACAAAAGCCATGTGTTCTTTTTGTACTCAAAACAAAAAAAAAGTTTATATTATGGTATAAAATTGAACTGACATTTAAATTATTAACATTGGGGTAAAATACTTATGCATTATAAGTTAGTATATATGCTCAGATTTTGAAATAATCCTCTAATTATTACATGCCTAAAGTACTGTAAGACTGGAACTCAGTCTCCCAGTCCTAGTCTGGTGCTTTAACCACTAAACCAATACTGGTTCTCTAGCCACCTAGGAATAGTGATATGTACCAAATTGAAGACAAAATATGATTCCCCCTCTTTTCATTACAGAGAGCTGGCAACATCATATTTGGTAGAACTGGAAATAATTTTGAGTCATTGTTGACACTGAGGGGGATAAAACCTGCCAGGTTTCAGATTACTAGGTGCAAGGATTTTAGGATGTTACTTGGTAACAATGAAATAAACCAAAAAATGGAGTTTGGATGAATTAAAAGCACTGGCAGGTAGATGGCCAAAGTAAAAAGAGCTGTATTTCTGTAATGGCAAGATGGATACTTAAGATAAAAGGTGGGTGGGCTCATCCTTCCCTTTTTGGACATTTTCACCTGATTTATTTTTCAAATTTATATGGCTGCCAATGTCACACACTGGCTTTGCCTCTTGACTTGGTGAGCCACCTGACCATTCTTGCTACCATAAATCACCTTCTGTTGAGTTCGTCACTTATGATCCTATCCAGAGCCAGCTCGAAGCTAAGGCTCAGTAGGCTCCAGATTCAAGACTCCAAATTTTACAGGGTGAAGACTTCTGAAAAAGCAGAATAGAACAAATGAAAAGTAGTAATGGCACCTTCCATAAGCCACTGCACCCAGTCAAGGGTTAAATGTAATTGTGAAGTGTAAATAAACAGCTTCTCCCCTATGACATCTAGCCATCTGATCAGATCTGACAGGAAAGGCAAGTTGGTGATCCCACCTGCTAAGGAGTTCATCTGACAGAATCTGGAAGATGAGCTTTTTCTGCTGAGAACATCCACCTCCTCAAGGTGAGATTGGCCTAGGTCCTCATGGCCTTCTGAAATGCCCTCAAAGTGTGTGTTTTTTTCCCATCAAGCCTAAGGATCCCTTGGCAGCAAAGAGCTCTCGCGTTGGCTATAGCATGTCTAACATTCTGATTTTAATGTTCATGTGATCTTGTTTTCATTTTTGCTCAATTAAGTGTTTTAAGTATTTTATAATGTTGGTGTTGTTGTACTCTATGCAGCATTCCACCTTATGTGAGATTGGCGGCCATATAAATCTGAAAAATAAATAAGATGAAAATGTCCAAAAAACAACAAAAAATGTGTATGGCTGAAGATCATAAGGGTGAAAAGAGGAAGGGGAAGGGGAGGGAGAGAGGTGGAAGGAAGGAAGGAAGGAAGGAAGGAAGGAAGGAAGGAAGGAAGGAAGGAAGGAAGGAAGGAAGGAAGGAAGGAAGGAGAGGACAAATTTTGAGATTCCTAACAAAATTGGAAGATGAGCCAGATCATAGTGCCAAAGAAATTAATCTCCTCTCTCTTTTTTCCCCTTTTGAGGAGATAGCCCAGTCTCACAAGATACCTTTTTCTCCAATCATCTACAAAAGAATCAGACACAAATTAAAACTGAACGCAACTTTAAAAAAAAAACTGTCCAATAAAAAATACACAGTAAAGTATAAAGACTGGGCACTCTTTAAGATGATGCTGGTCTGCTGCAGGTAGCAGCCATCCTGCAAATAGGTTCAAAGTTGTGTAAAAACACAAAATTACTAAGCTTACACAGCTGTGAACAATAGAGATACCCATTCTTCTCACTTCTGTGGACTTTTTTTCAGTTTCTTGTAATTTGCAATGTTTTTTTTAGAGGTTTAGGAATATTGTTCCTTAGACCTGGTACTTAACTTCGTCCTTCTTACAGACCTGGCTGAAAAGGATAAAGACAAAGGCTCTTTCACCAATGGAGACAAAATTGTGGAGAAATCTATTCTTCTGCTATCTGCTGAAGTAAGCATCTCTCCTGAATCAACTGTCTTCCTTGTGAATGATTGTCAGTTGGCATCACAACAATTTTGCAAAAATGTTTCAGTATTATTCAATAAATGTATGCTCAATAGGACACCATGAAAATCTTCATTGTATTCATTTTTAATCTTGCAAGAGAATTAGAGAATAAAGGAATTCAGTACTATCACTTTAGGGTTAATGAACTAGTCCTGAAGTAGTTTTTATAACAATTTGAGTTTGACATCCTTTGTATAATTGAGTGAGAATGAATGTCCTTCCAGTATTGCAGCATCAACCATTTTGTAATTATAAGACCATGAAATATACATTAATTCCAGATCAGTGATATGTAATTCAAAAGAATATGAACATCTATAAAAAACAATTAGTCATTCAGAATATGCCTGAAATAACATTTGTTTAAATGGGACAAACACATGACCACATAAAAAAATCTTTATGTTTTAAGCACCTTATTTCTAAATTACCTAAACCCACCAATTTCTTCTTTAAAAGAAATATACCTCCAATACAACAAAACCTTTTTCCTAATTATATATAAATATATATTAATTATAAATAAATCTATAGAAATAAGCCACATCATTGTCAATCCACCATATTGATGTCAGGCAAGAAACATCACAAATCTGTGATGTGGGAATGCTAAAAGAAAAGGTGTTGGGTAAAGGCATCAACAGATGGTTTCTCCTGACATTATAGCAGCGTTTCTCAATCTCAGCAACTTCAAGATGTGAATTCTGGGAGTTAAAGTTAATATTTATTCATTAAATTTATGTGCCACCCATCTCATTCTGCAAAGTGATGGTGTTCTATTACATTGGATAATTGGTCCACTATCCAGTTTGTACATGAACATTTCTAAATGATCCTGCAAAGCAGACTTGATCATTCTGCCTTGTTCTGGGAATACAGGTAAATAAAGTTCTGTACCTTTTCACAGGGTCCTATCAGAATAATAAAAAAGGATAAACTTTTTTTGGGGAGGGAGATAACATTTTTATATCTATGCTATATTGCATAGTATCAGCAAGTTCATTTTGCCTGATCTGTAAATTAAGGATGGACATTTTAACAAATGTAGGCCATCTAGATGAACATCCTGAAACATCAGAACATGGAGAGATGCAGTCTATCCTATCTTTCATTACTATCTGGCTCAGAAAGATAGGACTGACCTTTGGGATTGGTAGGCTTATAGCCCATTGAGCACAACCTTATGTAGATGAGCCGGAATAGCCAAGGTTTGTCTTTATATAAGAAGAAGGTCTTATGAACTACTTTAACTATTAACTTGTAACTATTGTAATTCTTCCTTCAGGCCAAAAGTTCTGTTCCCAATTAATGTACTCCTCACTGATTTTATCACAAGAAAGGTTATCTAATACCCATAGCAGAGATCTGGAATATATATTCTGTTTAAAATCTATCGCTCAGGGCAATCTGTTTTTAGAAAAACTAAAGAGAATATTTCCATTTGCCTTCTTTTAGAACATAGTAAGGGACGCAAGGTAAGTAGTATGCTCTGGTTCTCCATTTTCTTCTCCACTCACTAATTTTATCATTCTTTCTCTTACCAATTCAAATTATAGCATTAAATCAAATTGGATTCAACATTCCAGTATTCCCACACTGACTTCTGTGGTTTCTTTTAATTTGTCAATCATCATTTTCTAATTGTAATTTATAGTGACATGGATATAAAAAGATAAAGGTTAAGGTTTTCCCTGCCGATCCTGTCCAATTCTAGGGGACAGTGCTCATCTCTGATTCACAGCCGAGGGAGCCAGCAAAGACATTTCCATGGTCATGTGGCCAGCATTACTGTATGCCAAGTCACATGGACCTCTTTCCTTTACCTTTCCCATCGAAGGTGGTACTTATTTATCTACTTGCATCTTTACATGCTTTCGAACTGCTAGGTTGGCAGGAGCTGGGACATGTAATGGGAGCTCACTTCAGTTTTGAACTGCTGAGCTGCTGACCTTCCAGCTGACAAGCCCAGTGTCTTAACTGCTTGGCCACTGCACTCCTGTTGACATGAATATAGTCCCATTATTATCCTAGTATAAAATGTTATACTATAAAAATAATAATTTTACATAAGTCCAAATAAATCACAGATATGCATTAACAAACAATGTTTTATTTCAAAGTTTTCTTTTCTATAAACATATCTATTGATTTTCCTTCTTTGATACATTTATGCTATGAACAATTTGGAAAAGAATAACAAAACGCATTTATTTTACCTTTTATTTCAGTCACACATTAGCTCTGATTATTTCCATGATGAAGGCACAGAGCATATTTAAATAAGCAAGTCATAAATTTTGAATTTTCTTTAGAGAAATCTAAGACAAGCATTTTTAAAAATTCTCCTTGTTTTACAGCCAGTTATCCTTTTCAGGATTACTTGCCAAAACTTTTTTTATAATTTTAATAGCTGGTGAAGTCCAAGACTTGTTAGAGTAGACTTTTGTATCCCCCAAAATACATTGATACGAAAAACAAATTCAACAACAGAAAAACAATTTAAAAGGAGCTTAAAACAGGTTCCTTGTGGATATTGGTTATGAAAGCATTCTAGAAAATATCCCACATCACCATAGATGAGGCCCACCCATAAGTGATCAAGAGATAACTTCCTATTTATTTATTTATTTATTAAATTTGTATGCCGCCGAAATCCGAACACTCTCAGCAGCTAACAACAATAAAACAAAAACATTAAAAACACTTAAAATAAAACCATTAAATTAAACCCATTAAAACAAAATAAAAAACCCTGCAGACTAGCAAGGTGGGTTAAAAGGATTTCATATATAAAAATGGGGGTAAGGATGGCTAGGAATCCATCAGCCACCTCCACGATGATAGTGAACCCCCCTGGAGCCCCAGGCCATGTCGCAGAGCCAGGTCTTAAGGTCCTTCCAGAAGGCCATCAGGGAGGGGGCAGCCCTCAGCTCGAGGGGCAGGATGTTCCATAGGGCAGGAGCCACTGCAGAGAAGGCTCTTCTCCAAGACCCCGCCAGCCAAAATTCCTTGGCCGATGGGAACCGGAGAAGGACTCCTCTGCTGCTTCTGGTGGGTTGGGAACTCCCCATCGGGGTGACACGGTTCCTCAGATA
>JANHZU010005297.1:98919-113620 GCA_032468055.1 Acrochordus granulatus | reverse complement strand
ATTGATGCCTTTGAATTGTGGTGCTGGAGAAGACTCTTGAGGGTCCCTTGGACGGCAAGGAGATCAAACCGGTCAATTCTAAAGGAAATCAACTGACTGTTCATTGGAAGGACAGATACTGAAGCTGAAGTTCAATTATTTTGGCCACATAATGCGAAGAGAGGACTCAGTAGAAAAGACTGTGATGCTGGGAAAGATTGTAGGCAAAAGGAGAAGAGGATGACAGAGGCTGAGGTAGTTAAAGAGCATAGTCAGTGCGATGAGCACGGATTTGGGTGGACTCCAGGAGGCAGTGGAGGACAAGGAGGCCTGGCAAGCTACAGTTCAAGGGGTCATGAAGAGTCAGGAACAACTATGCAACTGAACAACAAATAATAAACCAAAGTTTCAATTCATAATGCTTAGCTGGAATGGCTCAGAACAAAAAATAATTTTAATTACAGCAGCATCTATGACAGAAGATAAGGGGATGTCAATATAATATTAAAAGAAGACAGAAGCCCAGATTGTATCATGTTTCCTTCTGGAAGAGTTGTAACTGAATCTAAAGATTTTTATGTATCAATAATCTAATGGTTAGCAGGCTGACAATATCTGTACAATCCAATGTATTGTATCAGAAGATCTACACCGTTTTTTTACATATACCATTTTTTTATTGTTGAAAATAATTCAATTTTTACTTGAGAGCATCTCTCCATTTCTAGTTTTGTAATAAATACTTCCTGTACATTTCCTAAATGCTAGCACAAAAGTTGCTGCAAATGCCCTTGTTATTAGTGTTATCCTATTTTTTAAGATTTATCCTGTGTGTTCAGATGAGGTTAAAGACCCTAGGTTTACTTTTAACATTGGATGATTTCCATTAGTTGATATTAATTATTACTGCTTTGGTAATGTTTTGCAGTACTGTCTGCTTATAAAACTCTAAGATCCAAGGGTAAGCACTAATATTTATAATTTTTTCAGGTTATACAAAATATTATAAAATAGAAGTGTGATTGGTAATTACATATAAAACAGCCTGTAATCAAGTTCATTTCTTCTTTTTTAAAAACGCTTGTAAAGACAATAATATGATTTTCATTTGTGGGTTGTCTCCATATATTTCTTTTTCAAGGGAACTGAAAATGTTTGCAGTTGGTAATAAATATTCAAACATCTTGCAAATGTCCTACCAATTCTCTTTGCTGATCTTTGTGTGCCGGTGGGACTAGAATAGGAATGCATAATTTAAATATAAATTGCCTTATTTGCATATACAATTAGTCAAGCTGCAGCTTTGATCGTAAGCAAAAATTATTGTCCTGTTGCCACTTACACAGTATTGTAATTCACCTTGAATATTCAAAATAAATGAATCCTGTCTTGCATAGCTTCCAAATATTTATTGGGGGGGTAAAGTGAAGGCATATTTTAAGTTGCATAAACTTCGCATTTTTCCTCCCTAGGCATAATATCATACCATTTCATACCTTGACATCTTTTAAAACAGAGCGAGATATTTATAACCATGTGTTCTAGATCTGGAGGCTGCCACAGACAGTGCATGTTCAGTATTTGAAATAATCAGATGATCAATACTTTTCATTAAAGATAGTACAAAACTGTAATTCCAAAAATTTATTCTAGTTCCTATATATTAGGTTATCACCTTCAATGGACAAACAATAATGGAGAAAAACATCATTGACATAGGATACAGTGAAAAGAAAGGGAGAGCATCAAATGATAATTCTATTCCTTAGACTTCCCAGAGAAAGGTTCTGCATCTGGCAGTTTCCTACTTTGAACAATATGGACAACTTCATTAGTTGAATATATCGTATTGTTTTCAGACATGCTAATATAGCAGAATTGTCCGCATGCTACTGGAGAAAATATGCTAACATTTTGGTTTATAAAGCTGAGAAATAATTATCCAAACTGTGTCACTTTTTTAAAATTCAAGCTGTCCAGTAGAAGAGATGATGGATCTGTTGTCTGAAATATTCTGTATATTATTTTATGAACAAGGAATAGAAAAAAAATGTTAACAAAAGGTCAATTCTCAAATTTGAGGCATGGATATGATTTCCAATGATGTTGCTCTCAAAAACTGAACACATTCAGAAAATGAATATAGCCAGGATTTATCCATGTCGTGTATTCTAAATCCATGTAGAATTTAATCTGAGCTTTTGGAATATACACATAAAATCAGACTACTGTTGACTCAAATACAAGTTTCAGGTGCAGTTGATATATTGCATTGATTATGAGATGGAAGTTTTGATATTCTTCAGACAGAAAGTTTAAACATACCTGACTCAGGTTCAAGATTTCCAGTCTATACAGTTAATGAGCAGCACAATAATATGCTTATCTTCTTAAAAGTAAGTCTCATTGATCCCATTGGGACTTAATCTGTAATAAGTATATTCCTAAATTTTGTAGCCTTAAATTCAGAGAGATTTAAGAATGTGATGGCATAAAATAAAGAAAACTAAATTTATTAATAATGTACATCTCACTGTAACCATTGAGGATTTGTAACTAAAATATTTTTATTTTACAGTAAAACATTTTTATTAGAAATCTTATGTTTTTAATTAAACAGAACATTTAATTAAGGTGCTTCTTAAGTGGGTGAAACAATTAAGTGCAAATACTTGAATGAAACATATCATAATTAGTTTTAATAGAGTGTTAATTGGTACTACATTTGCCAAGTTAATAATTAGTGCTTATTAAATGTTCAATTAATCATTGTCATTTTGCTCTGAATAAAGATGAAAATTAGATACACTAAATCAGAGGGAGGATAGTTTCCCTGTTAATTAGAGTAGTTAGTGTTATTTTTTTAAATCACTTGTTTTAGTTGTCAGTTGAATACATGAAATCTTCCATTTGTCTTGCATCAAACGAAACCCAGTTAGCTCATTGATGACAAATCATGTTATACACTGTGAAAAAGAATGTTGCATTATGGTAATTTCTGCTACCTAATTTATGTGAAAGACACAATTATTTTCTTTGCATTGTTCTAAGGCATTGATTTCTAGAACAATAGTTGAAATGGAATGAAGAGCATTGAGTTCAACCACTACCACATTTCCACAAAGACTGTTTTAATTGTATAATCTGGACTTGTACCCATTTTGTTCCATTTTGATCCACTAAACCTCTGTGGTAGAGGTATTTCAAATCAGAGGTGAAGCAAATTTCTAATAAAAAAAAATGTTGCAATATTTTCCCAAGCCTCTAAGAAGGATTTGTACCATTTCTGTATCATTTTATCCCCTGGAGCTTATATACCTATGTTTATGAAAATTAGTCATTTTCTATTTCTCCCTTCCTCCAAATGTAAGTAACTAATATGTCCCCTTTTCAAACTGGTTATAGATCTGCACTTCTGGAGCAAAGTTTTGTGCATCAAAATTTATTATGATAATTTTGGGAAGATTATCTTGATGAATTTCCCCACTGCTGAATGCATTTATTAAAAATAATGGGAAACTACTTAAAGAAATAACAAGACTTGATATCAACAATTTTTTTGTTATTACTGTAAAAAAAATAACACACTGGTATTTTTTGTTAGCTAATTTATGTAGTTTGAGTATCTTTTTGAACCAGAGGTTGTTTCTCTTGGTTGAAGTGAAGAGCATGGGTTTTATCCATCCACAATCTACACTGAAACATTCACCATATACTATTCTATACCTGTAAACAATCTTATGTTTATAAAGAAGGTTATGTTTATAAATTAGGTTCCCATTCTATCTTTCAGAATTGTTACTTTTTTATATTCTTGCATAGGCAAAGATATTAATGCAGAAGAAGAATAGCTGGTAGTGCCAGCAAAGGAACCTAATGATTTAAGTGACTTTTCTCTTAGGATAAAGATTTATTAATCATTAATTTGTATTATTTCTACTATTTATTAAGATTTTATAAATCTTAATAAAGATACACTAGAGGAGATTACTTTTAAAGTTATTTTCAGTTATGGAATATTAGTCTTTCCTAATTTGTAAAATATAATCTTAATTTCCTAGTTGTGAAAACCCATTTTAAACATTGGTTTGGAATTAGCAAACCAAGAACAGACAACTCTTCCTAAAGCTATATAAAATTTCATGTAGAACAAAACTACTCCTGGCTCTGAGTGAATTAATAATAGGAGAGTGTTTCTACCCTACTGTCATTTCAAAAGAGCATTGTAAAACTTATTTTAATATTGCACATTATATGTCTTTTCATTGTACTCTATAATAAAATGCTCCTTCAACTTGGGGGTATCCTATTCAAATAATTACAGAGTGATACAAAATATTATCTTTGGTGTTTCTTTCAAGATACTAGAAATAGTATATTTCAACTAGAAGGCTAAAAAGTATAAAAATATCCTATATGAGGAAATTCCTATACTGTTTCTCAGGTTTTAAAATGTAATTATTAACTTTTTATGCATGAAATTGATGTTGTTGAAAAAAATATTAATAATTTAAAGAATATAATCTTTTTAGAGATGTTATTTTTCCTAAAATATATGGATTAAATTAATGCCATGAACAAAATTGGACATGGATTAACACGTTATAATTTAGTGGCGCTCCCTTAATTTAGAAATATTTCTGGGAATTAAAGTCCCAAGTATTTTATACACTTATGACAAATCTTAAAGTAAGATTAATCCCTATTTGGGACAATGTTGACATACAGAACCTTGGCTTTCTTAAATTTTATATTAAATCTACTGCCTCTTGATCTTTTAATCTATTCTCACTACTAAACAGAATCCTTATTCGGCTTAGATAGCATCAAAGTAGTGTTGACTGTAAAGGCACTCATAAGGTATCAAACCATGGGGCTATTACTGTTTCTCTTATTATTATTATATATCTTATTCTATAGTTTTAAGAAGATGAGGTCCATTTCAGTAACATTATACAGAGGAGTGAAAGTAGAGAACCCAGATCTGTTCTGGGTATCTAGAAGTAATTATAGATTGTGAATCCAAATCTTTGACCCTTATGACCATATTTGATTTAAAGTATATCTTCCACACCATGTGCATAAGATTTTCATATTTTTTAATATAGTGGATTTATTTATTATTTATTTTACTTATTTATGAAACAAATTTATATGGCCACCCAATTCACACATGGATGGATATGGATATATTCATATAGTAATAAAATAAGCAATATTTCCCCAATTCCAAGGTTCCTATAATTCCAGAGAGATGCTGGTGCATTTATATACTTGTCTTTTTGAAATACCTCTAAGGACATTTTTATTATTTTATTTATATGCTGCCCATCTCACTATCCAAAGCGACTCTAGATGACTTACAGTAGAATAAAATCACAAATATAAAAGCATTCATTTAACAAAAATTAGATTAAAAACTAGAAGTCAGAAGCGTGAACAGTATGGAGGTGAGATCTTTTGTATTACTCCACCAACTGCCTCCAGCATAGAATGCCCCTATCAGGACCCGAATATATTAGAAAGCTGGAAATATGCCCTCTTGTTTAGTGGCTGGTAGCTTTAGTAGCTTTGAATGACATTTACCCAGACAATGTAGAATATTTGCATTTATAGATCAGTAACTTCCGTAATCTAACTTCTTCTGTACATGAAAGTCAGTGTCTTTTGATCTTGTTCTTGCTGAACTGAGAGAAATTTCCTATTTTGTTTACAGAGGAAGCAGTCAATGAAGTAAAACGGCAAGCAATGACCGAGTTGCAGAAGGCAGTGTCAGAGGCAGAACGGAAAGCCCATGATATGATTACTTTAGAGAGAGCTAAAATGGAGCGCACAGTGGCAGAGGCAAAGCGACAGGCTGCAGAAGATGCACTAGCTGTGATCAATCAGCAAGAGGATTCTAGTGAGGTGAGAATTATATTGTGAAGCACAAGCCATATCTGTCTTTGAAAAGTATAAAATACCATCATGTATTTGTTGGAATTGACAGTGGAGGTTTTAGCAAGTCCCTACATCACCAGGAACTCTGTAGTCTGTAAAAGAAAGAGAAGGAGAAGGGTGAAGGTAGTAATGCTGATGATTCCTCCAGTCACTGAGTAACTTGAAAAACTGCATATCCAACATTCATATGTGCAGACAATCAAACACAGCACTTTAACCATTCTTAGGTTTTTCTTGTTCTCTTCTTCATCCTCTTTTGAATTTTGCTAGTACAGAAAAAAGCAGAGGAGACAAGGCTGGTACTAATACAATGGCCACATGAGTTCCAAACGGAGGGTTCTTTTTCATATAAAAAATCTCCTAGAAAGATTAGATCATGATGCAGTCCAAATATAGTGCTGTGCAAAAGTCTTAGGCCACCATTAGATTGTTGTTTTAGCAATGGTATAATGACCATATATAATTATGTCTCAGTCCCTTTATTAGAATACAACCCAAAAATCCAGGAAATTTGTATGCGGTATTGAAAAACAGGAAAAAGCAGAAAAAATAGCTTCCATAAGCTAAAGTGGCAAGTATTTAGTGCCGACTATTTCATACTGACTTTTGCCTGAAGAAGCCATTTTGTTCTGAAAATTGTGTTTGTTTAAATTGTGCATACCTATTTCATGTATTTTCCATTTGAATTTTAATACAGAGACCAAAAAATAATTATGGATGGTCATTAAACTTTGTTAAAACAAAGCAGGTAGTGGCCTAAGACTTTTGCACAGTTCTGTATATCAACTTAGAAATAAGTCTCATTGATTTTATTTCTGAATATGGTTAAAGCTGAGAGGCAGTTTAGTCTAGAGGTTTAGGATCTTGATTGTTGGAATTGACAGTGGAAGTTTTAGCAAGTCCCTACATCACCAGGAACTCTGTAGTCTGTAAAAGAAAGAGAAGGAGAAGGGTGAAGGTAGTGATGCAGGAAGAAGGAGACCTCAGCTGTAAGCCCCTCTTAGGCACAAAATCCAATTTGATTATTTTGTCCACCAGTCATTCTTTCGCAGCCGCAGGGAGAAGGCAGTGGCCAGCCACTTCTAAAAATCAAGTTAATGGACACAGTCTTAGATACATAGCTTCATATGAGTTGCCTTATAACAAGCCAAAAATTCATTTGCTTGTTATGATTGGCAAAAGCTGTCCACTATCTTCGACAGAGCTATCTCCTAACTGTGGTAACTTACATTATTTTTACTAGGATAAAGTTTGAATCTATGTATTGCAATGTTTCAGCCAATTTGGTGTAGTGGTTAAAGCATTAGGTCAGAAACTGGGATATTGTGATTTCTAGTCCTATTTTGGGTACGAAGCCAGCTAATTGACCTCGGGCCAGTCAGTTTCTTTCAGCCCTAGGAAAGAGGTGGTGGCAAATCACTTCTGAAAATCCTTGCCAAGAAAAGTGCAGGGACTTGCCCAGACAATCTCCAAGAATCAGACACAAATGAAAGAAAAACAGTGTAGTGTACAAATGGTACATTGAGATAAAGGCATCAATGTCATTATGTCATGTTGAGATTGAAATCATATGCACACTTATTGTGGAATAATGCCACTAAGCCAGTGGAACAGACTTTGAAGTAAACATATTTTGAGTTTCCCAATGCAAATATTTAGTTGAAATAGATTTAAAGATACTTAAATCAGATTTATTGTGCTCATTCTTTCATTCAGATTTTATGTATTCTATAGTGTGCTAAAATGAAGTCACAGCAAATGCTACTCTAATTTTCCAAAATATTTTATTTTGTGATGCCATGCTGGTTTGTACATGATCTAGGTAGGATGGACGTAGTTGTAGGCATAATGAATAATAGAAGAATGGGGAGGGAATATTATCTTGTGGCAACATTACTATGACATTAAAAAAATTCCACTTGACAAACAAATATTATTAGAAGCATAGTCTTAGATTGGTGATTTCTAACTAGTTTAGACTTATATTTAAATTGTTTGTAATAGTTGAAACAATTTCAGAAATAGATTTTATTTCAACAAGTTTCCAACAAATAGAAAGGGCATGTACTGTGGTAGAAAATAAGTCATTTTGTAAATTGTTTTCTAATACTGGATTGTTTTTCAAATAAATAGGAGTTTTAATATTCTCAGATGATCAATGAAGTGTAAGGTTCTTAGAATGCAGACAAAAGACGTTATCAGATTTGTGAGATCCTTTTCTTAATTAGAATGTATTACTTCAACTACAGGATTCTGTGAAGAGGGAATGGTGGGGAGATAGCATCTGGCAGAAGAAAACACATTCAAAGAGCAGCAAAGAGTAAATTAAACACAAAGATAGTAAACCTTAGTTCAGGCTGGAAGGTGTCAGTGATAGCTTTTGTGGGGCACATATCGGGGCACCATATATAACAGGAAGTAAGGAGAGTGAAGAAAGGTCATACATTTTGTTGCAAATCCTAAAGTGTTTTGGATAAAATGAATTCTTGTGTCTTTCAGAGAAAAAAGAAATGTTAAAATCCATGCAGAAAGGGAAGTCTTGATTAAACCTGCCCCAATAAACATATGCTAAGTATAATTTATTTCAGCTTAACATTGATGAGAAATTTTGTTTATGGTCTTTCTTTGTGTCATATCTTTTTACACGTGCCAAAATTTTTGAGAGCATAGTTTTAGATAAGTTTTAAATACTAAATTAAGATATTTGTAGAGTGCTCTGTAGCAGTGGAATATTACACATACTTTATCTCTTGAAATATTTACACACTTTTAATTATTCTAAGCATGGTAGTTAACATGTTCAAATTAGTAACATCTAGAGTGATTTAGATGCAAAAATTCAAATTAGGACCTTGCCCCATCTTGAAAGAAATGGCAAAAAATGACAAGAAAAATCCACTGTATATAGCAATACACATCTATTATTTAAGGGAGAGTAAGATTTTAATTGGTCCCAGGCATCACCAGAGATGAAAGCTATTGGGAAATGACTAGATGCCCAGAGTTTCAACTTAATGTGTAACATATGAATGAAGACAAGACAAAAGGAATTGATTTATAACATCTGAAAGTTTTTCCAAAAACAGAATCTAAGAATGAAATATTATGTGTATGTTTGTATGGATGTATATGTAAATACACATACACACACCTGCACATGGATCTGGACACACTGAAAGAAAAATGTTCTTAGCAATCCTACTGCAGAATTAAATTTGATATAAATTAGAATGTATTAGCATTATGTACTTCAGCTATGCCACAGCAGTTTGTTTGTGAATGCTGCCTAGAATGATCCTTAAACAGCTGAAACCATTTGAGTTTGTTGAAAGTACAAATTCCAGAATTTCCAGCCAGTAGAGCCATCAAGGAAACACATACTAAATAGTTCTAGGGGGCTTGAGGTCAGGAAAGCCGAATTATTATCCAATCTCAGTAGAGATAGGGAGAGGGAGAGAGAGAGCTGTAATATATATTTAATTATGCAATAATAGCCAATGGTGCTATCGTGGTTAAGGTGTTGTAGTCCCTTCAGCTGTAGTTGTCATTCACTTTCAGCTAAAATAACATATTACATAAATTTGGACTTTTGCTCACTCTCTCTCAGTCCAACCCAGTTTACAGGGTTGTTGTTACAAGGATGAAATGTAGTCTAAGCTAGTTTGAGTTCTTGGAGGAAAGATAGGACATAAATCTTGTAAATAATTATATGCTATTATCAAAAAGGAGGGATATCTGATGCTTCAGTATTGCAGTTCCTTGGAAAAGCGTTCAGTTTTCCGAATGCCTTTAAAAGGTCAGGTAAACAAGATATTTCAAATAGCCCGACACCAAGTCATGTAAGTCCTCAGCAGTAAGCAAAAGCAGACAAGTAGGCAGTGAATCTTTTTTAGTAAGGAACTAAGGTGCTCCCTAAAACTTTGCATGGTTAATAATATGATTAAAACATTTGAAAGCAGCTTGTAGACATTTTCAAAATTATGTTTATGTTGTAACAGTAAATTAGAACAAAAATATGTTTCAGCAGAGCTTGGATATATCCAAACTTAATCAAAGCCACTATGTCAGGTTTGCTATGCAGACTTACCCCAAGCATTCACTAAATCCAGGCTTTTTCTGGTTCAGAACTGAATCCAGGAGCAGTCAATTATGATTTGAAGTAATACAAAGCTATGGAAAGGAACACCAAACGGTATTGGTATAAAGGCAGTCCAGTTAGATTTCTTTGTCATTTGTCTCTGCCTTTAATTTCTTTTGCTTAGTCCTTGCTTATTTATTTATTAAATTTTTATGCCTCCCATCTCACAGATACAGTGACTCTGGGCAGCTTAGAATATAATAAGTGTTTTAAAAAGGTAATACAAGACAATTAAAACTAGAAAAGTTAAATAAGAAAGTTAAAAACCAAGACCATGGGCAACATGGGGGTGGGGTCTTCTCTAACCTGTCAGCCATCCCTAAAGAACATGTCTTTCTTTCGCTTTTCCTATGCTTTGCATAACATTGGTTACCCCACAAGTGAATAATGCACTGGATATGTGTGAATAATGTAAAAATATGAATTGTAAAGACTGGATTCAATATTATATTATTTATATACAGTTTCAACTACTGTATAGGTAAAGCAAAATAACATTTTGAATAGGCTTTAATGGGAGCATTCATATTCTGCAGGCTTTCCTCCCTGTATTGATTCCAAGTGCATCGTGGAAGACAGAACATCATTGTTTATCAAGAATTTTTAAGAAATCATAGACCAGATCCAGGAAAAGTTAAGAACATTTTAGGACCATTAAAACTGATTGAAGAATATATTTATAAACAGGACTTCGTATCTATACATTAATAGGTAGAAATTCACTTTTTTTTATATTCACACCCAGACAGGTTCAGGCTGCAGTCAACAGTACAGACCGCAGTGCATGACAGGGCTTTGCTCAAAAAAAAGTTTACTAACACAGTAGTTTTAGCCAGCTATAAAACTGTATACGATAAAAGTATGATTGCTAATATGATTTAGCATCTCTGTGCATTGTTGGGAAGAGCTATAATTTCGGAGACAGAAGGAGGATATGCAAATTGATGAGAATGTTTGTCTTCACAATCCCTGATTGGCCACTGTGTCAAATTTTGGGAACTTTTTGTTAGAGGCACTAAACTACTTTTAATACTTTCTTAGGAGAAATAGCTAACAAGAAACAAAAAATGCCTCTCTTCTCACCTTTTGCCATAAAATGTTTGCCGCAAAAATATATAATGTAAGGAGCTGGGGTGCATGGGGAGAAGACTGATTTTTTTTTTGTAGTAAAGTTTCTACCAAACTGTTTTTAACGTTTCTCAGATCTAGAGGGATGGTAGTGTTTTAAACTGAAGACCACCCAAGTATAAATATTCAAAGAAACCTGTTATTTTTTATTTAGTTATTTAATTAAATGCTACAAAAATTAAAGCAATTAAAATTGAAATGATGGATAACAATAATAAACCATAGACAAAATTAGGAAAGCAACATTCAATAAAGACAATCTAGAACAGACAAGTAACTGTTCCCTTGAAATGTAAGACAATGAAACAAAACCTTATTCATTGCACCAAATATATACAGTACATTTATAAGTCTGGCTAAGAAATCTGATCCAAAACCACCCATATTCTACTACTGTAGAAACTCTTACTGGCAGAGCACATGTTATCCCGCATCCTAGGAGTGAGTCTGATCGGTCTTGGTCACAACCTATAGGACTATCTCATGGTAGAAAGAGCAGCAAGATTAATTATTTTTCTAGTTTTGCAACATCTGTGGACAGTCAGCCAACAGCCCTATTTAGGGTCACCCTCTTTCAGAGGGAATAGTTAGAGGAACATCTTAATGGCTACTGTGAGGATTATTCTCAGCATCAGATGGATAACACTGCTTAGGTTTGCCAGATCCTGGCTGAGCAAGTTCTGCCAAAATGACTGCGTAGTGTGGCTTTATTTTCTGGAAGGAGTTTGAGCCTGTAGCTCTTCAGCAAATGGCAATATCATTGGAGCTGTGAACATGGCCCTCTTTGTATTAGATCATGCTCTTCTTCATTGGTCAAAGAAGGTGTGTGGGTAGATCCAGGCAATATAAATTCATCCTTAAATGAGGGGGTGGTTTATCCTGCTTTGAAGGAGATGGTGGTAACTTCTCAACAAATAATTGATGGACTTAGGAGGTCTCAACAATTTTTTTTCCAATCTCCAACCTCTCCTTTTTATAGAAAGGATTGTAAAGAAAGTGGTTAGGCTGAAGTTTCAGAGATCCCTGGAAGAAATAGATTATTTGGACTTCTTTCAGTCAGGTTTCAGATCTGAGTATAATAGTAAGACAACTTTGATATACTTACGATGATCTGTGGTAGACCTAGGACAGGGATGATGCATAATATCCTTCTGGAGTTGCTCAGGAGATTGAATGTTTTTAGAGGACATGATGTTGCAATCTCCTCTTCTTTCAGGACTGGATCCAATTGATGTTGGAACCAGGGGAGAGATGTAACCCTAAGTCATGACTGTAGGGTATGACATTCTAATCCTTCCTTAAGGACTGAAATTGCTGAGTGGCTTTAGGCTAGTTAGTTTCTTCATCCTGATCCACCTCATAGGATATTGTGGGGAAAATAGGAAGATGAAACATTATGTGCACTGCCTTGGTATGAACAAAGCAGGATAAGAATCAAATAATAGTAAATAATCTATCTGAAGCCACTGGGGAGAATCATTTGGTGACATGGGTTTATCTTCAATATGCTAAAGATACACAGTTATACACCTCAGCCCCTGGTCACCTAAAGGATGCCATCAAGATTCCATCTCAATGTCTTAAGGCTGTGGGAATCTAGATGGAATATGGGCTTAATGTTACAAAGTGGCTGTAGTTTTTGGAGCCATCTTATCCCAGAGAGTTTCCATCTCTGGATGGGGTGCCCAAATCTGGGGGGTCCTCCTGGTCTTGTGGCTCCTGCTTAAGGAATAGGTAACAACTATGGCTAGGAAAGCTTTTGTACACATCCATCTTGTGAACCAACTGCATCTATTTCCTGAGTGGAAGGCCTTGCTTACATTCACTTATATCTCTCATCTGGAATTCTGCGGTGCACTCTAATGGGACTGAAGTCCACTTAGAAGTTATAGCTGGACCACAATGCATAGGTAATTATAAGTGCACCTCAGTATACTGATATAACACCACTATTGTGCAAGCTGCACTGGCAAGTGTGCTTTGTCTGTTACTGGTTGTCACCTATAAAGCTCTTCATGGCAGTGGGCCAGGCCATTTGAGGGACAACAAAATTAGATAGGTTAGCATGCTCTAGGTCCAATGTATTAAAATGCCGTCTTACGGAACCCAGAAAGTGTGTCTTATCTGTCACTAAACCAGCACTGTAGATAGCATTTCCCCACCTAAAATCTGAACAATCCCAAATCCTTCTGGCCTTAGAAAGGCTCCAAAGACCTGTGTCTCCCCTCAGAAACCATGAGGATTCACTATATCTCAATATGTGTCCTCTGAATTATTGTGCCCACTATTATATAGTTGTTATATAGCATGTATTTTTACTGCTTTGCTATTTTATTTATCAATGCATTTTTCATTTGTTTTAATGATGTTAGCTACCCAGAGTTTGGCAAGTTGGGTAACATACAGATGGAATAAAATATAAGCAAACAAGGTTGAATCCCTGATATGTCTTGTAGTGAAATATGGGAGAGTCTTCTGAAGACCACAGTAGTTCAGGTTCCTTTATATTACATAAGATACATTATAGGTACATCCAAACAGCCAAAAGAGCACCAATCTTTGAGCCATAGAAAAATACAGTGAAGTGAGATTTGCTGTCCTGGTTGCCAAAGTCCTGTTTTGTCTTCATAACTCCTGTAGGGTGGTGATTGTTGCTTTTCCTTACAGCTTTAAATTAGGACAGTTTAAGAAAGAAATTGATGAGTGTAGGGAGCTGCTTAGAATGATTTGTGCAGCCATCTGCCAAGTTGCCTGGCTAACAGGTCTTACCCATAGAGATTCTCTGCTATTGTGATCTCTCAGATGGACTCTTTTTTGTCTGAAGTCTGGCATTATTTTGAAAAGTCCTGTCTTTTAAACATTTTTTAAATATGGGTTTAGCATTCCTTCACACTCAAAGAGTGCTAAATCTGTCCTCAAAAAGCCCAACTGACAAGGCAGATGCATGGAGGAAGAGCAAGCAATTGAAAACAAACAAGATACACCTTTGACTAGTGCTGCAAGGGAATGACACTGCTGGCAGCAATTATCAGCACCATGGAATAGACAACATTGTACTTCCCACAAAGTACTAAGTACAGTAAAAAAAAAAAGTAGGGGTATACAAAAGCCACATCAGCAGATGCAGTGAAAAGCACTGCTTGGTGAAAGAACAAATAACACACAGTTGCCAGAACCCAGCACTATTTTTGGTTCACAGGTAGTCCTTGGTTTAAGACAGCAATTGGGACAGGAATTCCTACTGCTGAGTGACATAGTAATAAAGCACAATGTTGCATGACCTCACCACTTAGCAAAAACAGTTCCAGTTGCCCTGTAATGAAGGACTTCATGTGACCCTGACTTCTGACTTCCTGCTGGCTTTCCCATTGACTTTGCTTGGGAAGCCAGCATTGCAATCACATGACTGAGAGGACACTGCAACAGTCATAATTACCACTCTTTCAGCACCACCCTTATCTCTGAACAGTTGCTGAACAAATGGACATAACCCAAGGACTTCCTGTATATTGAACA
>JANHZU010005297.1:40771-52200 GCA_032468055.1 Acrochordus granulatus | reverse complement strand
GTGTTAATCATGGTTACTTGTTTCAGATGTTAGGGACAATAATTTCTACATCAAATTCCATTGAAAATGATTTTTTGATTAATATTTTGGGGGGCGTGGAACGGATCGTCCGATTTTCTATTGTTTTCAATGGGAAACCTTGTTTCGCTTTAAGAGCATTTCGCTCTAAGAGCGTTCTTCCGGAACGGATTAGTCTCATCTTGTGAGGCTCCACTGTATACAGGTTCTACTGCTCTAGCACACTAGAAGGGGAAATTGTGAAGTGAAAATTATTTACTTTTTATTTTATAAGCTGTATCAGTCTATGAATGCAATGCCTTTCACAAAGTCTCTGAATCCAAATTTTTAGTTTTCTGCTCTACATATATGAAGTTTCTTTCTTAACTGCCTTTGTTCTTTCAGAAGACCATTTCTTCTTTCGGAGGCAGAACAAAATGGAAAGGGTGACTTCTTTTCAAAAATGTAGAATAGACCTTTGTGTCATACCAGTGCTTCGGATCCAATACCGTTCTTTTGATATTGACAGGTTTGTAAAGTGTTGACAGTCTTTGGCTATAAAGACTTGAACAGAGCATCTTCCTTGCAAATCATTTTCCCCATGTCAGGGGGACTGTCAGAAACAGGCTTCAGAAGGGTGTGATTTTCTGACAGATGCCTTTATGTACTAATGTTTAAGATGTTCCAAAATCTGCTCTACTGTTACGGCTGCCCATAGGGTTGAAAAACCCAAGTATGTCTTATGTGGAGTCTGCCTAGGCAATAGAAAAGTGAGCTTCCTTCACCACACTGACTAGTGCCATTCTGTTAAAAAAAAAAAATCCAGGAATAATGAAGAGTTGGCTCTCTGTCATGGTAGAGCTTTTTTTTTTTCCAGACTCTACTATTGCTGCTTTTTTTAAACTGAAAAAGAAAAATTAGGAAAGTTGAGTTTCTTTCATAAGAGATGTGAACATTGACTATGCAAGAAAGGTAAAGGTGACCCTCCCAGTCGTGACTGATTCTAGGGTGTGGTGCTCATCCCCATTCCCAAGCCAAAGAACCAGCGTTTATCCAAGGATGCTTCCGTGGTCATGTGGCTGACATGACTAGACGCCAAAGGTGCACAGACACTGTTCCCTTCCCACCAGAAGGGGCAATATCTATCCATTTACTTGCATTTGCATGCTTTCGAACTGCTAGGTGGGCAGGAGCTGAGGTGGAACAGCAGGCGCTCACCCTGCTGCATGGCAACACCGGGTCTTGAACTCAGGCTGTCGACTTTCCAGCCAGTAAGCTGAGCTCTTAACTGCTTGCGCCACTGCAACTCATGCAATTTGCATATATAATGTATGTGTGTGTGTATATATTGTATATATATTGTGTGTGTACATATGTATGTATATGTATATATTGTATGTATACACTATGCAATAGCATACCATAAACAGGAATCAGGAGAAAATTCTTGAGAATATTGGAGCCTAAGATTATTCCCCTCAGATGTTAAAGACTGTATGGGCTGCGTGTTTAGTGTTCCTTATCATCCTGTCAAAATGAAGTTGCAGAACAAAAAGCGGGCAGTGAATTTCCGCCTTACAGAAGAAATACTCATTCTAGTCAGTTAGGTTGGGAATTATCTGGAAAACCAACGTATTCCTGCACCCAGCTTTGATGGATTCTATTATTCAAGTCTCCCTTTAACTGTAGGCCACATCTGGCCACAATCAACTGAAAGTCAATGTGGCACAATGGCTTGTATGCTAGAATCTCCTAGAATCTCAGTTCTCTCGAAGGCACGCAAGCTGGCTGGGTGACTTGGGACCTGTTGCTTTCTCTCCAGCCAACCTACCTCACAGCACTGTCATGGTGGGAAAATAGGAGCATTAAGTATCTATGCCATTTTGAGCTGACCAAAAGTAAAGGTGTGATAAAAGTCAGATAAATGCAGAATAATCCCAGCAAGGCAAGCCAAAGTGCCAAGTTTTCTGAGATAAACCAAATGGTTTAAGAAGAAATTATTCCAAAAATGTCCCTCCCTCTCCCCAAGGCATTTATGCCTCTTTTTTTTTTCACACAGATCCATCTTGCAGATCCATCAGCATCAGGGATGCAATTCAGTTAAAGACTTTAGGGCAGAGGATGCCTTTGAAATTCAGGGGACTGTTTCAGAATAAAGCACATTTGTGTTTCTGTAAGCCATTCCTCTGGGGAGAAAACAATAATTCAAACAACACCTTTCCATGGGACTGTAATGGCATCAAAACTTATTTTCAGCACAGTTTGAAATGAAACTGGTTATTTTTAGTGAATGTTAATTAAGAAAAAGTGAAAGGTTGCTTTTATCTGTAGCATTCAGTCCCGAGATTTCTGACTGGAAAATAGAATTTCGACTAAGAAACATTTTAAGATCTGAAACTACCTTGGAAAGAATAACTAAGAGGATTTCATGGCAAAACTTGTGACTTTGCAGTTTTAGATGACAATTCATTTGGTCTGCATCTCACCTCAATATTCTCTCCCAAAGGCAGCTTTGTAACTGTTTTTGGACTTATAAAGATCAGCCGATAGTGTATGCTGCAAAAATGCACTCTCTAAAAATCTTTCCAAATTTAGAGTTCTAAACTGCTCCAGTAGAGCTAATTCTCCACAACCGTTTCTGAACTATGTGCTGGGAAATTCTGGGAGTTGAAGTCCACGCATCTTAAAATTGCTGAGCTTGAGAAACACTGATGTAGTTATCTGTGTGGTTGGATTTCCACCCTGATTTATTTGGGAGGAGGCTCCAAATGTAGTATTCGATTGGGTCCCCAAATTCTTTACATAGGTCCTGATTTGTAGACATCAGACTTGATACAATGTGTATTTGGACAAATTATCTGTCAAAGAAGTAGTAATAATTTGACTAACAATCAAGTAAAACCATAAAGCCCAGAAAAATTATTATCAGGGGAGTCTCCATGATGTGGTCAAAAAATCAATATGGAGATCATGGTAATGTGATTGAAGTCCTTTGTGTGTGTGTGTGTGTGGGAAAAACAGGTGGAGCTTCTATCAGAGAATTGTGGCTGCCATCTTGACCTTTTTTTACCACTCCTGATTGTCACGTAGTCCCCAAAAAAGTTATTTTGTGAAAAAATCTTAATTTTCTCTTAGAAACATACAGTAACTATATAGCAGAAGATAAATCAAAAAGTGTTATCTCTTCAGCATTTATTCAGTCTGTTGGTAAGTGCTTTTAATTCCTGAAAGGGAAAGCATAACAGAAGTGGAGAACATTCTCGCTTATACATCTTTAATGTAAATGTATGTTATGGATTGTTGAACTTTCAGGAGCTACTGCTGTGCTGATTAATTGCTAATGAATGCTAATGAAGGTCTAAGGTGAATATACAATAGATATATTTATGTAGTGATTGATTGGCTTTAACATGGACTATCAGGAGAGTGCTTACCACATGCCCAAGTCAGTCAATAAATATGCATAAAGCTGTTGGTTGCCTCACTATGAGCTCCTCTGAACTTATAAGTTGAGTGATGATAAATAGGATGACTGCATCCTAAAATCAACCTGTTTTTCAAGAACAATAGTATCTCATAGAAGAGTCCTGAGTGAAGTATTCCTTGGCAGATGGGCATGGAGCAAGGTTAATTTTTTATTCTTATGAAAAATCATAAGAATTTTGTGAAAGATATGACAGTGAACTGGGCTGTTTCAGGTGTTCTAAAGGTGTATGGTGAAAAGATGTATGGGCAAATCCAGTGCTCTTTCCTGTTTTGAAATCCAGTGGGAAGAGATAGTGATCAACTACCAATATTTTCAGGCTAGCCTCTTTCCAAAGATGGAAAATCGTTGGGTTTTCATCAGGGATTTGAGCAGCAGATAAGCATGGTAAAGATCTGGAAGTGAAAGGGGTTTGAGAGCATTTCACATGTGTCTGGTGCACCGTGCTCTTTATTTCAAAAGAACAGCAATCCCAACCTAGCAGGTCAAGGAGAATGAAGTTTAGCTGAGAGGCAAGTTCTGACTAGGGACACGTTTGTAGGTAGCACATGGCAAATCGTGGAGCCATATGCAGTATGCATGACTCTTTTCAGGTTGTGACTAAATCTACACAAGGATCAGAAGGGAACTATTTCTGTTGCTGCTGTTGCTGTTAGCACTACATGAAGTAACACTTAGTGGCTACAACTCAACTGGAGAGCACCAAACATAGTGTCTCTTATATATGAGGAACATGAGGATTCTGGGAGATAAGATGGAAATGGGAAACATGGCATAAAAAGATGAAGTTTCCAACTGGGTCCACATTTACCCCAAGAAGGCACCTTGAACTCTCTCAATCCTAAATTTAGATAATAAGTCACTAATGATTTATGACAACTTTTGGGGTCATCCAACCATTGATGGAGACTTCCAGTGAGATCATAATAAAAGACATCATGTCTGAGCAAGATGCTGAATCATGGCCAATAAAATCTCTTATTCTTCCTGAGCATTTGTCTAGTTAGTGGTGTTGTCCTTATGCATTTAATATGGGATAACTTAAGGTAAAAAAAAGTAAAGTGGCCACAACCTTGGTCAAACTCCCATCCTTTTTATGTGCATCATATTGCACTTTAAAAAGGTGTGGTATTAGCCTATTGCTAAGGCTACTGTCTTGATTTTTTGCCTTCATCTGCACACTTCCCTAACTTACCCGCTTCTCTATGAATTGGAAACTGCAATTAAGGTTGGATGTAGAATATATTGGGGTTGATATTTTTGTCATATGTTCAAGGCCTTCCCGATGTACAGTGGCCTACTAGATGTATGTCAGCAAATGATGTTGATCAGGTACTGCATGCCTAATTCATGGGGGGTTATTTATGGAGAGGGGGTGCTTTCCAACTTCGTTCAATTTTCTGTATGATCTCCATACAGTTCTCTGGTGGCTAAGAAGCTGCTCCTCCATGCACGCACATACCCACACCAACATCCCCCCTTCCCTTGCCTTTCCTCAGAGCCCTCACAGCATGTTGCAAGGTTTCACAGGCTTATGAAAAAAAGTGGGAGGCATAATTCTTGGGTGTGGGAAACAGCCCACTTGGAAAGAAAGCCTTCCTACTGCCAAAAGCCAAATTGTGTTGTAAAGGAGTGGCCAGGAGAAGTACCAGAGAAGAAGAGACTGCTTGAAGCAATTTTGGTTAGCCAATAAAAGTTAAGTAGAACCCAGGTTCTGACTACATCATCACCAGCATCATCATGAAGATCTCATACTTTGTTCACACAGCAAAGCTTGCCATTCGAAGAGGGCCAACCTACTTTTAAATTGAAACAGATAAATTTGAATGTAAACTGCTTTTGCAGTGGGCTGGGGAGGAGAGGAAGGTAAACTTATGAGGATGTGACTTATCAAAAAGGTTAGTGATGCATCTTTGGACCATAGAAGAGCCAAGCAATATAATTTCCATTGTGGCTCTGTGATAGTATTAATATGGTATAAGTCACTAGTTAATGCTGAAGAGAGGGAGCTACTTGAAGTGATGGACTATTCAGTGACAATTTCTGCTTCAGACATAATTACATTTGATTAATTATTTATTGTTCCAGTCCCAGTTACTAATGTTTTGTTGGAGCAATCTGATTAGGGCCTGAGAAACAGATTGTGTTCTAGGGTGGGCAATCCAAGTACAGTTTTCCATGCAGCAAAAGCAGAAAACAAAAAGGTTTGTGTGGTTTATTTTTTTCCTGAAACTCTTGTCCCTGTGGGGGATTTTTGTGGATATGTTTTCCAAATGTTTGTGTGTGTATCTTGTTGTTGCAAAAGAAGCATGCATTACCTCCTAATCAGGAGACTCCCAGTGGCAGTCAGAGATGCATAAGTCAAGGTTTTACATGAACCCTTACTTTATTTGATGATTGTGGGAATAAGCCTACTCACTCAATGTTAGGAAATTCCCTGATGCAAGTATCTGTATTGATTTTTAAAATGCCATATCCAGAAACAAAAAACAGAATTCAACAGCAAATTTTACAGTTGCTTCTTTCAGCAAAGGCACAACAAATCTACCACAAAGCTTCTTTAACTCCATTTATTTATCTATCTCATTAAAAGCTGCTGAATCCCTAAAGGCTCTGGGTAACTTACAAGCTAAATACATAAGAAACAATACATAATAAAAGTACACAAACAAAAAGGTCCACAGAAATGAAAACAGAATAAAATGAAGTGAACAAAACCAAATTATAATTAAACACCCAAATGCCTTCAGAAAGAGCTCTGTTATGAGTAGCTGCCAAAAGACAGACAGGATGGGAGCCAGTCAAATGTTGACCAGGAGGCATCCCAAAGGCCTGGTGCAGCCACTGAAAAGCCACCCCACCAGGCCTTGCCCCCTTCACCTTCCTAAAGTGAGACACCACTAATATTTTCTCCTGAGTATATTGAACTAGTTGGGCTTATTCCAATGGAAGAGTGCTTTCTTCATATAATTGGATGCCAAGTCTTGTAGGGTTTTATAGGTTAACACTAGCATGTTAAATTCCACTGGAAGTTAACGGTAACCAATAGAGAGCTTGCACTATGTAGACCACATTGCAACAGGTGATGATGAGAGTATGAGTCACTGCAGCAAGATCCTCCTATCCCAGGGAGGGCCGCAACTCAAGCGCCAGCCAAACCTGGAAAAGGCCCCCATGGCTGCAGCCTTCACCTGCTCTTCTTGTAGGATCCACAAATGTGGACGAACACTCCAAGTGGTATTACCTTTGGAGTAGCACCACTGTAACAAGAGACCTCAGTGGAAGAGAGAAGCTTGGTGGCCAAATTGGATTTAATTTAATTGTAATTTCACTTCATCCCTTCCATCCAGACCCTCACAACTTCCAGGCACTGACCAGCAATATTATCAGGTCGGCCTGGAAAAACAACAGAAAGCTGGTTATCATCAGTATATAGATCTCCAGATGACCCCTCCCAGGGGCTTCTTTTAATTTTTAAATGGGGGGGAAACTATAGAAATCAAATAAATAAATAAATATGAGACACTGAAAGAAAATGCTATTGTTTTAGGACCTCCTTTGTATCTAGCACAAAGCAGAATTTTACAGATTATATGGAATAAAATTCTCTGAATGAAGTTGAGGTGTGAAGCCGTTCAAAATCTTTCCAGTCTCATCAGAGAGAAACTGTGTATCATCACAGAAGTGATACCACAAATATCACTCAGATCATCAAAAACAATTCTCAGATCATCCAAAACAATTCTCTTCCATATACACTTGATGGTTGCTGAAGATTTTATACAGCACTCAGAATCCAATAGTGAAAGATGATTTTTAGTTTATTTGAGCTGAGAGCAACAGTCTCTCTGCTAACATAATTATGTAGAAATATTCAACCTTATATTTTCCTTTTTTTCCACTATATATTAGCATCTTACTCAAGCCAGCAGAGGTCAGGATGTATTGAACTAAAATAAAGTGTAATATGGAAAATCAAAAAGAAGGCTATAAAAGGAGTATGTTTCATTTAGAAAAGCGAGACCCTTGATGTTGATGTTGTAATTATGCAGTAATTTTACAACTCTGCTTATCCTCCTTATCTGATACATAGAGGTATGTTGCATAATATGTATTTTATATTTAGCTATCATTGTTACTGAAAATCAGTTCGGTATAGTGGGAATTAGGCTAGAAGCTAGTAGACCAAGAAATTTAATTCTATTTTAGGCATAAAACAGCTGGGTGATTTTGGCACCGTCACTCTCTCTCAGTCTTAGGAAGGAGACAATGGAAAACCACTTCTGAAAATGTTGACAAGAAACCTGTGTGGAGTTGTTCAGAAAGTTGCCAGGAGTCAAGACTGATTTGAGGGCACAACATGCACACACAGAAACATAGATCACATTCTACCATTCAGTATCAAGTGTACTGTATCTGGAAAACCTGCTGAATTGTTGACCATCTTCACATCTTGTGATATTCAAATTGGTAATTATTGGAAAAGTAATATGGGGTGGAAAACTTTTATGGCTGGAGGAGGAATTAGAATTTTAAGGGCATGTAATGACTGCCACTGCAAATATGGCTCATCACGAAGTAGCTATTTACTAGGGAACGTGGTCCACTTCTCCAAGATGTTAAGACCTGGTAGGTCCAAAAGATACTGCTTAGAGCCAGGGTACTGGTTAAGGCTTCAGGCTAGAAACTGGGAGACTCTGATTCTCGTCCTGCCTTAGGCACACAGCTGGGTGACCTCGGGCCGGTCAGATTCTCTCAGTCCTAGGAAAGAAGCAATGGCAAACCACTTCTGAAAAGCCTTGCCAAAAAAACTGCCGGGACCAGTCCAGGCAGTTGCCAGGGGTCACACAAAAATACTGCTACAAATAAACTTCACGACAGAGACTAGTAGTTTGCTTTGTAGGATGTTAGCCAGGAGCATTTACACCAGGGGTCAAAAAAGTCAAAATGATGGCCGCAACCATGCAATTGAAGCTACATCCTATCTTTATGTTGATGTTTGTGCAATGCATGTTAAAACAAAGGTTTGTTTGGTCTTGGATACCATTGTGATTTATTTGACAGCCTTCTGCAAATGCCCAATTTTGTTATTGTTGTTGCCTGCTGGTGATTTTTAAAAGGACAGTCCTTTTAAAAAATATTGCATAAATTTCCTAGTTATTTTATTATAGAGACTTCCTCTGCATAAAGAGTGTTTACTGTACTTCCCATCTTGTAATAAGTGTGCTGCAAAAACAGGCCATCAGTAGAAGAAATGTCTGAGCAATCTCCAGGGATGTTGGTTTGTCTTTGCTTTACATTTCATTGTTAAATGCATTTTTATAGATGTATATATCAATAGAATTCCAGGAAAAGATTTCCTTCCTTTCAGTAAGAAAGGAATAGTACAGTAAAAAAACATTATGCCTCTCTGCTTGATTGCCAATTGATAACAGCACAATTTTATATGCAAAGTCACAAATTCTTGTTTCATTTTTTGGGCTTTTTCTTTCTTTCTAGAACTTTTCTCACTCAGAAACTGACATTATCGCAGTCGCTCCCTTTTGGACAATCACTTTCTTAATCAAAATCAGATACTTCATTAAGTCCTAGGAAAGAAATCTTACTTGATTAATCTTTTCCCAAGCTCCTGACATTTGAGGTGTGGACCATATCCACGAATGATTTACACTCCTGCTTATCATTTTTCCTAATTGCCCTTATTTTTCAAACTGTTTTCTGAACAGCAGAGTGTTCATCTTTGCCGAAAAATTCATATTCAGATATCCTGAAGTACATTACTCTCACAGTTCTTTGTTTGATGTTTACATTCTCTGATGATTTCAGAGAAAAACAAAGCATTTTTTTCCTCACAGACCCTTCTTTTTCTACCTCCACATTTCACAAAATATTTAACAATTTAAGCAATAAATGTGGGTATAATCCCATCTTAAACAGAAATGTCCAGTAAGAACTCTTTTACCTTACTATATTGCACAATAGGTTTCAAATTTCTGACTTTATTACTGCAGATAACCCCCTGCGCCAAGAGTTGCATGCAAACCCTTCAGTTTTTACAGTCTTTAGAATTTCCCACAGCCCCAGTCCCAAATCATGTCACTGAAAGGAGACACAGTATTAAAAACAACAGGGCTGAGCACATCCTTTGAAAGAGCGAGCGCTCCATAGATGTCAACGAACACAAGCATTTAAATTTAAGCCTCTGTTAAAAAGAAAAAAATGAAAATGTGAGGAGCTACCAGAACCAAGTAACTGCCGTGGACAACTTGGCGTGCTTGGAGTTCAATCTCAGGGGCCAACTGGCGCATCTCTAGCATAGGTCAAATCAGTCAAGATGGCAGCTATGATTGCACAGCCTGCCCACCTTTGTGCTTTCACTTCTGGGCTCACTTCTGTCCTGAAGAGAACAGACAGAAGGAAAAGTGACTCTTGGGGGTTCTTTTTCGACTTCAGCATCTTGGTTAAGCTGTCCAAATTAATATCTAGTCTGTTGTCCAAAAATGCCAGTCGTTTCCGCCAGGGAGTTCAGTGTGTTGTCGCCATCGCTCAGATCCTGCTGGTTCTCCATCAGCCGACTGCTCCTCCTTCAGGCACACAGTATCACTAGCCCCTGCCATGCAAAAACAATCTAGCATCTTCTTCTGCCCTTTTATATGTTTATAGTTAAAGACAAATTCTAATTTTAATCAGATTCTTGCCATCTACATGACACTGAGCCTGATTTTGGTCCACAGGAGAAAAATCCCTACAACTTGCTCTATCATAAGGCAAGACAAATGCTTGGCCTCCTCCTCTTGAGAGACCTCACTCACCAGGGACACCTTAAAACGATACTGGGCTACAATAAAATAGGTAATTTGGAACATAAATGAAATGACAAAGCTTGAAGAAATCTTAATAAAATAATTCTGCTTTTCTCATAAATAGACATAAATGGTATGCTGTTTTCCTGGTGGGCTGGAGGTTGCAGTTTACTCGTGTGAAATCTGAACAAACCCCCAACTTAGGTCTATTCAAACCTCTGATAGCACTGGACTTCTTTAGACTATGCCTTTCTTCCTACCTTTGCCTACAGTTTTAAGTATTTTAGATTCCATGTCTGTTTACTGCTCATTAAGCTGATCAAAAATGTGAATGAACAATATTCAGTGTTTGTAATATTAATATATACAATTTATAATACTGTCAGGAAGTTATTTTTCCTATATGAAACAATGAGGAAAAACATTTCAAGAAGCTGGATAAGTAACACTATTGTTGTTATTACTACAAGTAGTAGTGCTATAAGCGACTTTCATTATCATATTATGTTTGTTATGCTTTGTTACCTGTTATATTATAATATGATATCATATAATGAAGAAAACTACATATCCTGGGCCCTTGAACATGTTTTGATGTATTATAAGATAAGATATGGGCAGTTAGGAGCCAACATCCATTTGATTTGAGTTGCTTAAGTACGGAAGTGCAAGTAGTTCTCAGCTTATGATCAAAAGTGGGAACATAATTTCCATTGCTAATCAAAGCAGTTGTTAAATGTGTCATGTCTGATTTTATCTTTTTTGCCATGGTTGTTAAATGAATCATATGGTTGTTAAGTGGATCCGGCTTCCCCCATTGAATTTGTTTGTTGGAAGCCAGCTGGGAAGTCACAAATGGTGATCACGTGATCCTGGGACACTGCAATTGTCATAAATACATGCTGGTTGCCAAGTATTCACATTTTGATTGTATAACCATGAGATGGTTATAAGTGCAAAGACTGGCCCTAAGTCATTTTTTTCAATGCCATTGTCACTTTGAATTGTTGCTAATGAATGGCTGTAAGTCAAGGACTAGCTGTATTCTTGCTGAATACATTTTGTAAGGATATAACTGGCATTCATAACTATAAATATTTGTTGCAATTTGATCTTGTTGAGATGCAAATGCTCATTGTTTCTCA
>JANHZU010005295.1:0-12509 GCA_032468055.1 Acrochordus granulatus | reverse complement strand
GCTCGTCTAGCGGAATATTTTTTGATTAAATTTTTTGCTCGTCCTGCGAGTTTCTCGCCCTGTGAGTTACTCGTCTTATGAGGCACCACTGTACTTTCTAAATTGCAAGCTACCATTGCTTTCATGGGAAATTATGTCAAACTCTCAGTCCTGCCAGATCAAGCTTGGCAATTCATGGTCCTTAGTCCTTCTCAGAGGGACCTTGCCCCCCTTCCTCGGAGTAACGCATTGGAACAGGCCATCTACCCCAACATATGGTATTCTGGAGTTCTTGGCTGTGTCGCCAATGCAGTACCTGTTCAAATACTGCTTTTACCTAATGCTCAGTCTGTATCTGTTGAACAATATCCCATCAGTGCTGAAGTTCTTGTTCTGGATGAAGCAACCTTCCACCTCCTCTGCTTCTATTCATTTGGAGTGAATTTTGAGGTTTTCTTTTCCTGTTTCTCTTCTTTTCCTTTTCCCCTCCTATTTCCCATGACTCTGTACTCCTTTACCCTTGGGTATGCTTTTCTTTGCATCTCTCCATTTGGGGGATTATGATGGGAATTATGGGTGTCATGGTCAGAAGGGGCAAGAAGGGAGGCCTAAGGGTCAGTTTGACGTGCCTCAACCTGATGATGATAATGATATAGAAGGTCAGAAGAACCACTTAGTGTCTGTAGAGAATGGGGTGTTCAAGGCAAGTTGAATGTTCCTCAGCATGTTGCTAATGTTGAAGTAGAGCTTTTTAAGGTTATAACTGTCAGTGGTACAAAGTTTGAAATCCCCATCAACAACCTGGCTCAGGCAGGGGAGGTCTCTCAAAAGGTCTTTAACTGAGGCAAAGTTCTTTATATCCCTTGTCCAGACCTTTACTCATTCCTCCAGCTGGGTCTGTGCCTGAGCGCCTAAACAACTCGGATCCCACTAAGGACCTGAAGGCACAAGGGGTCAAAGGAAGGAAGGAACAGGTTGTAGAACTGGGCCTGCCCAGTACAACATTGGCCAGCTAGATGCTGTGCCTCTGCCGAAGCAAAACATTAATACTCAAATAGATATTGAACCACTGCCAGTACCCAATATGCAACCAAATCAGGAACTTTTAGTGCCTTCATTGGTAGCATGGAGTGCAAACTCATATATGCAGAACGTTAAGGCTTGGGTGCATCTTTTGAATGTCACCAACTGTTGGATTTTTTTGAATGTCACCAACTTACTCCTATGGGGAGCACACAAAGTTTGGTGATATAAGCCCTACTGTTTAATAAGTCTGTTCCTCCTAGATAATGCAACTGGTTGTTGGAATAAACCTCTATTTTAAAAAAAATTATTAAATAAACATCATGCTGCGGCTTGTTTGAAATATGTTAACCCTACCTCAAAAGCAAAATGGGGGGGGTTATGAACAATTTTGTTGTACCACTGACTATTGGGCTATTTGGGTTAATTGCCATGAAACATTCAACAAGTCTACAGAATCGCATCCCTTTATATTATGTAATCTATATGGCTCTGTGGATGTAATTGCATATGCCAAAATAACAGAGACTCAGGAAAGTAGTCTGTTAAGCAGTTCCTATCCCAATTGGTGGTTTTTATGTGGCAAATTTGCTTACAAATACCTGCCATTATATTGGTCTGGTACTTACACAGTGGAATTGATTATCCCCCTCGGTTCAAGTCTAACATCAAAAGGATTGGAACTATTGTATTCATAATAAAAGTACCCTCACACTGTCCAAGAAAATCTAGTTGGGCACAAAGGGGAAGCTGTATTCAGTTGGGCTATCTTCCCTATGGCTGGAGTAGACCTCAGTTATAAATCCATTATGCAATTGGCAACTGGACAGAAAGTATATTTTATCTTACCATTAAGAGTCTCTCTTTAGTAAACAAAGAACAAGGGGAAATTAGACAAGTAGTTCTCAAAATCAACAAGCCCTTGATATGATATTAGCATCAAAAGGAGGGCTTTGCGAACTCATATATGCTCACTGTTGCTAATATATTTCCAACTACCAGATTGACATTAATCATACTATATATCTTATGGAGCAAGAGATTGCAGCCAGAGACAAAGATACAGATAACCATGAATTATTCTCAGGAATCCTCTCCTGGCTCACTGGTTGCCTGGCTGGGGAGATTAAAGAGATATTCCTAACTCTCTTTTTTATTGTGTTCCTAATTCTCTTTTTCTGTTGTTGCATTCATTTAATGCCCACATTTACACACACCTGCTCCAAGCAAACCACACACACTTTTATTCTACCTTTCATGACCAATTCTGTTGTCCTGTCCAATACTACTCCACACTGCTTGAAGTATCAAAGGAGGGATTACGTTGATCAGAATTCTGATATCAAGGATGAATATGTAGAGTTAAAAATATTTGCACCTGAATAGCTAAAACTAAGTAGGACTGGGGAAAACCCTGGAGCTTTGAATAAAGTTACCACAGTAAAGGTTGTGGACAAACCTAACTTAGAAAGCTACACTACTTCTCTTTGACATGCAAACATCTATGCTTCTTCTTTATATAACTAGAAATGTAATAAAAGCATGCTTGAGAACTGTTCGGGGTCTTCTCAGCTTTATGGGAGGGCCCTTCTTTGTTCAGATCTGAATAAACGTGCATTACAAATAATTGGACTCTGCCGTGTTGCTCGTGCTGGACACACTTGGTTACTTGCATAGCAGAACAAACCAACCCAAAGTTTTTACTTGAGGCAGAAATGACTAGGTTCTTCCTTTGGACCTATTATGTGAAGAACCAGCTCTCTAGAAAAGACTCTAATGCAGAGAACCATAAAAAGAAAGAAGAAGATGACCAGAAGCAAAGTGGATGGACTCAGTTACAGCAGCAATGAATGCACCCTTGAGAGATTGAAAGAACAGGTTATGGATAGGTTGTTGTGGAAAAAACTCTATGTGATTGCTAGGAGTAAAAATTGACTTGGCACATAAAATGATCAAAACAAAAAGTAGCTAACACACACAAATAATGTAAGGAAAAAAACTAAAGTGATGCATACATCTATTGTAAATATATGTGACATGTCTTTGAAAAATACTGGAACTAAGGTGAAGAGAGTTTGTTTTTCAACCTTGGAACAATAACAGTGATTATGCTACTCCTAACTGTAGCTATTTTTATTACCCTGGCTATTATTACCTGCCCTCTACATCCCTGAAAACAGAGGAGGAGGTGGTAGAATTTTCTTTGCTACTGCTCTGAACTGTCCTGTGAAAACAATCCTAGAATGCTTTTTGTTCATTATATTTTTATTATTTTTAATTTGCATTTGTTTCTATTGCTTCTAAATTGTGCTATGAGAACCTGAAAAAATCTAAATGAATATAATTAACTGAAGAAATTACATGAAATAATGTTGAAATTTACTTTAACCATCAATGCAGTTCTCTTCATTGAGTCAGTTCCAGGTCTTACTGGGATTAAAGCTGGACAAAAAGGAGCAGAAAGACAACAGAGATTAGATTAAATCAATTTGGAACATTTTACTGATTAGAGTTAACAAGATTTGCTATGCTTTAGGGCATGAACACAGTCATAGAACAGCCTATGTCTGACTAATTCCTACTTCCCCAGCCTGCCTAGTGGGAGTTTTTGAGGCATTCTCCTACATATTTTTTAAAAAATTGAGCTGTTTTTAAACTATTTTTGTACTTTCTTCTATTTCTACAAACAAATAGAATCTTCTATTTCTACAAACAAAGCATAAATCACAAAGAACAAGAATACTGATAAAATAGATGAAGGTTAACATACTACAGTGTATGTCTCAAGAAAGTTGGCATTGGGAAAAATAAGGGTTTGCCTCTTAGAGAAGTGTAGAAAAGGAGTTGTATTTAGTGGCATCTAATCCAGATCTTTATGACACCAGATGCATAAGGAAGGTGATGTTTATTCATATCCCACTCCCTTACTGCAGCCTACTTTAATTTCTGTATAGTACAACATACATATTTAACCTTCTTGAAAGCTTTGGAAGAGAGAAGAAAGTGAATTGATTAAAATTGCTTTTTTGTTCTGCGCTAGGCATCTTCACTGGAGCAAACAGCTTTTTCATCACCACAGAGAAAAGGTAAAGTGAAGAAATCAGCTAAATTACTGAAATACAGTGGAACCTCACAAGTTGAGCACCTTGAAAGACGAGCAAAAATTTTTTAATAAAATTTATTCTGCTAGACAAGTGGCAACTCGCAAGACGAGCAAGCTTTGCACGATAACTTACGCATCATCAGTCAGCACGCTCTGTATTTCCCGTTCAGGCAGCAACCGTGCAAGAGTTCTGTCTCCTGTGAGACGTTGCTGAGGGAAAAGGGAAAAGGCCCTTTTGCCTCGAGTGGCGGCAGCAGCGGCAGCAGATCCTCCAAGCCAGCAGGGGGCACCGTAAGCAGCCAGCCTAAGAGCAGCTGAGGCCAGAATCTGCCTCTAAGCAGATCCATAAGTGTTGGTTAGTTTGCTCTATTTCTGCTTTATATCATGGTTACTTGTTTCAGATGTTAGGACAATAATTTCTACATCAAATTCGGTTGAAATTGATTTTTTGGTGAATATGTTTGGGGCCGTGGAATGGATCGTCCAACTTTCCATTGTTTTTTATGGGAAACTCATTTCACTTTAAGAGCATTTCGCACTAAGAGCATTCTTCTGGAACAGATTAGTCTCGTCTTGCGAGGCTCCACTGTTTATTGAATTTTTAAAACTATATATGATAAAATATTTACTCAGTGTCTACACTAAAAACAGATTTAAGTGTGTTTCCTTTATATCACTGTTAATATATTTGTCAGTTTAAATGCTTATCTTGAAAAGAAAAAATTGAGTACAATAACTGAAGAAAATGATAGATTACAAATGTTGCAGTACATAAATTTTGATGACATCCAGTGACTTCTGAGATGTAGCGCAAAATGTAGCCGCTCTCTTGGAAAATGCATTCAACTTATCACTTAGTAAAAAATACACTATTCTCTGTAGATGCCAACCCAAATATTTTGCAGTTAGTGAAGTTATCATTTCTAATGTTGAGGAATGATAGATTATCATGTAGAAGTATATGAGTGACTGTTTCAATTTCTGTATCTGACCGGATACAGACAGTAGTCCATCTTGGAAAGGAACATTATGATACCTTTGTGTCAACATCATTAAGATGAATGCATCTAAGTGTGCAATGTCCTCCTCTGTGATGGTACAGAAACTTTGAAGATATATTTAGGACTAGTGAAAGGTCAACAGATCAAAATATAAGTGTTGTGAAATGGTAGTTCTATTCTTTCATTCAAGATCTTTAATTCTCTGTATAACTTTTTTTCCCAAGTTTTTTTGAGGACCAGCATGTACAGGGTTTGACGAGTAAGTCTATTAGAGGCAGGTCAGATGAAATTTCGTTTTCCATAGAGAGGTGTCACTGCCTAGGAGCAGAAAGTGAGCCAGAGACACCTCCAAAAATTTTCCTGAGTCACTATTTTAACCATTATAAATTCAAGTGGTTTTTAATAGAGAGATACATTCTGCCTTTAGTAATTGGTATGGGATTTGGAATGTAGTTCTCAAAAATTTCATTTATTGAGTTCTTGATGTTCTCTGATTTGGTTGTTTGTCTCAAATATTTCTTTACCTGGCCAGGTAACATCATCAATGCATGGGAGAGTGAAGTTTGCTTGTTTGTTTATATAGTAGTTTGCCTGCTGTGATTGTCCTTTGACTTGCATAGTTGATTATTGCTTTGGGGATTTTTTTTTGTTCCATTGCAGATTTGAGGATTGTAGTTTTTAAAAAGTGGTAAATTAGAAATAGATTCTAAATATTTCACATGTCCAGTTGAGATGCTATTGATTTTCCATGTGCAGAGTTGATTATGCTGAAAAACTGAAATATATTAAATTTAACATACCTTTGAGGAAAAAATATTCACAGTAAAATTTTACCTTTATTCTGTTATTAGTTCAATGTTTGTATCAAGTTCAGAATTGTCATGAAAAAATTAATAAATGAAAAACTAAAAAAACTTCTTTATTTAAAAAAATCATGTTATGCTTTTTGCAAAAATAGTTTTAAATGTAACAATAGAAAACCCAAATAGAATGAGTAACAGACAGACAAAAAGAATGTGATTTTGGAAAATGGAAGTGTTGCCTAATAAACTAAAGAATACAAATGTGCAGAAAGAACACAGGGAAATAATAACATAGAGAAAGGGCCGCACAGGTTTTGGATTAATGATTTAACTGTCATTCAACTATAATGGTGAAAAAAATTGATAGAATATCAATTGATGCTTTTAAGAAATAACATAGAATCCAAAAATAAATAGCCTCTGTCAGAAGTGAGAGCTCACCTAAAAAAAGAATTGAAATTGTGGATATCAAGAAATGGAAGGAAAACTTCACATAGAAATGGAATTCTTTACTATTGTCTTCAGAATGGAATACATAGAACAGATATATTGATTTGAACTGACATATTCATGCACAAATTAAAGCAAGTAATAATGTCAGTTGAAATCCCTTGGCATAAATACAGCATAAATAAAACTGCTGCCTTTATAGCAAAACATGAATTGTTCACAATATCAAACTCTTCATTAGATGAAATTAATAGAAGACATATTCTCTAGCCCATTCTTGAGTTATGAAATTAGTTGAGAATCGAGGCAAAGGAACTCCATTAAAAAACTGGTAAGAATTACAGGTAGTCCTTCAATTACATCTGCAGTTGGGACCAGAATTGTCATTGCTAAGTGATACGATTGTAAAGTGTAATGTCACATGACCAGTGATGGCAGTCTGGGCAGTCCTGGTTTCTGTAACCTCAGATGCATGGATTATTAAGTGGCAAGCAAAGAGAATTCCAGGTAAAGAATGAATAAGTGCCACAGAGGCATGTGAAAACCCAGGGAGATCTAGCACAGGCCACATCTGAGTTGAGAGGGGTTCTACATTGTGGCAGAATTCAGGAAGGCTGGAGAAAGAAAATATGGGGTGCATGCACGTGCAGAAAGGCTGGGAAAACTGGGTGTGGGCAAGTGCAAGTGAAAAAAGGCCAGGACTTGGGCAATTTACCTAAGCAACTTGCAGTGTTTCCTGCTGGCTTCCACATTGACTTTACTTGTGGGAAACCAGCAGGAAAGGTTGCAGATGGTGATCATGTGACTGCAGGATGCTGCAACTGGTCATAAGTATGAGCTGGTAGTCAGGCTTGAATTTTGTTCATGTGACTGGGTGGGTACTGCAACAGCTGGAACTTCTAGGTCGTAAGTTTGACTGTCACTGAACTAATGGTTGTTACTCAAGAATTACGTGTAAGAATTTGGGAGCTGGAGAACAGACTGAAATAGGACTATTAGGTGAAAACCTATAAAATCAAGAGTAGATGCAATAAGATACAAGCCAGCTAAAAATAACTGGATACATATAAATTTATTAATCATTATTATGTCAGGGCATAGAAAGATGTTTTCAGCCATTTGTCTTGTAAAAGATATTCACTGTGCCAATTTTTTACTAGTTTTTTAAAATTTTGTAAAATTTTACTAAATTTTGTCTTGTGAATTATTGGTGAATAATTAATGAAAATTTCCTCTATTGTTGGGATTATTTAACATGGCGCTATATGTATTTTTAATTTCTTCTGGATTGTAGTATGGAATGTAGATCAAATGAAATTTGATGCATAAAGAGGGTTGCACAATACTTGTTGCAAAGTTTGCAATAGATTCCAATATTTTTTCTCAGCTAATGATTTTGAAACAGGCAAATATCTTTCGTATTATGTCATATGCACTTGCCTGGAAATATTGTGAGTTGTATAATCTGGAGAAATTTGGTTTGGTTTGAATTTGGTTCTTTCTGCTGAAATATTTGTGCATTCTAGGAATAGTACATATAAGAAGTCTATTTTGCATTAAATTATATTCCATTATGATAGAAAGATTTATCTATTAAGTAAAGCTAAAGTCTAAGACATGGACAATTAGTTTACATATACACCAACATACTTTTTCTTTTTTTGCAGAATCATTTTAGTTTTCTGGACTCTTAATTTTTATACCTTTTTTATATAAAGTGCCTGAATATTAATGTTTTTTATTTTGTAAAGTATATTTCCTGAATCAGTGGAAGAAATTTTATAATCTCTCAAAATTGGGAAGTGTTGGGTAGCAATAAAATTGCCTTTATTCTCTGCAGAAATTTCTTATTTTTGAGCATATTTTCTTGATTTTACATTTAAGAGCCACATGCTTACTCTTCTCTTTAATAAACATAGAATTAGTAAACAAGTATTCTCCTGAATACATATAAGCTATTCTAAAGCTGAGATATTTAAGACATATAAACAAGAGAAAAAAATTACCATTAATGCTGAAAAAATGGAATTGATGCATTGTTGAGAAGTTTTTTATCATTTGCATATCCACATTAATCCAATTTTATAAAGAAGTTTCATTATTGATTTTGACATAATTGAATACAGGTAGTCCTCATTCAGCCTTGTACAGCAACGATTCAGTTATGACAATGATGTGGGAACTGTGGGAAGAGCAGAAACTATTGGATAAGCATTTGTATTATAATATAAAAGAGCAGAAGTTTGAGGAAATTCTTAAAAATTTATTCGTATACTTTATAATTAGAATGTGTTCGGGGTACATGCTTATATATACAGTATATCCTTGGTCACACAAAGACAAAAACACATTTCATTAGGATTACTATAAATATACTTTCTAATAAACTTGTATAAATTGCATTGTAATTACTTGTGGCATTCATTCTTATATGTATTCACCTTCCAACATGTCAATAATATAAATAATAATATAGGACATAAAGTACCTGGTTGAGATATGAGAGCATATTTATTTACTTGATCTTTATGGTGATCATTGTAGAATTTTATACTAGGTTTAGAGAAAGATGATTAATATCTGTACATATAAATTAGTTCCTATTGATTTTTCTTGTTGGAAAATATAATATATAACTAAGCTTGTAAGGAATATAAAGGTATTATATATTGATAACTACAATTGATTATTTGACTTACATATACTATGAATAATAAAGGCTGCTTTATTGATTTGCTTGTATTCAACATCTTATATTGTTGAAGGATTATTGAGTGGTACAGTAAGGTCAGGTATCTACAATCCATTTGCCAGTATACAAAGGCGAGAGCAGAACCTTTTGCTTTCAACTATTTTGTTACTTTGCAATTTGCAAAATTTTAAAATGAAATTAGTTTTAAGAGAGCCAAGATTCCACAGCTTTTTTAAGAGGACTGGAGATTGAAAGTGAACTTTTTGCTTGCATAAAGATCTAGAGAAAGTTAAAAACTAAAGTAAAAGGGTAGCCTTGACAGAGAAAGGGAAGTAGTTACCAAGGCAATAAATAAATTAACATGGCTTAATTTGGTCAGGAACTCAAATACCAGTCAAGAGACACTATTCCATGTCTATTTACCATCCTGAAAAAAAAAAGGATGACCATGTTATCCTCTCTTCCAAATCTCCAGCATCTGCAGCTATGCTTTTTGTACAAAAAAATTGAGAAAGGGGATGAGTACTATCCTTGACTATAAAAATCTAAACAGAATAATGTACGTATTTCAAATCTCTTAGACTGCCTCCAGAAGGCACACATTTTTACAGAGTTAAAGTTAAGTGCTTAACATTTGATCAGAATAAAGGAAAGTCACAAAGTCTTGACTGCATTTCATACCAGGCACAGCAGATTTGGGTACAGATAGTCCGCTACTTGCAAATACATTATATTCAAAGTAGCTATTACAAATATTGTTCAAATATCCAACTATAAAAACAATGTACAACAGAATTCTTACTTTATATTCAGCTTTCTAGGTTGAAGTTGTACATAGCAATGCCTTTTGGCTTGTTAATTGAAAGTCTTCAGATTCATGAATGAAATATTTTTATATATTTTATACAAGTATATAGTGGTATATTTAGGTAACATACTGTTTTCTGAGGGTCCTTCCTTACATGATGCACTTGTTAGAAAAGTCTTAAAGGCTGTGAACATGAGCATTTTGCTAAATTATAGAAATGTATATTTGATCTACCTCAGTTAGACTATTTGAGGTATACAATCTCTACTTAAGGCATACAGATGGATCTTGCATAAATACACCCATAATATCATGACTATGTCCAATATTCCAATTAACAGAGCAAACTGCCAGATGCCCTCTCACTTACATTTAACTATAACCTTCCCTGGTCATCCCCTGCTATCATACAGCTATAATATTGAGCTCCCCTGAAAGGTTGGGCAGGGGATAGACTGTCAATCTCTTTGATCAGATTAGATCATGACAGCACTATAAGGTTTATACCAGGGCTCAGATGAATGACCTCCAGAGAACTTTACAAGAAAATTGGTAACCTTTCAGGTAGAGGAATGGTAACTATTGCACAATAGTTGTATAGATTATGTTATCTGTCTGTTTAAAAAGCAGTACAACTTTGCAATGACAATAGAATGGCTGGACATGAGTGTAGGAGTATTTAAGATTCAGCATCAAGTCCATGGGGACATCTGGTAGTCAAAAGTGAGCGCAGACATCAGATATTTTTCATCTTGTTATGTTTGCCACAGAGCAAAATCTGTTCTTGGAAAGCCAGCTGGGTGCTGCAGTTTCCAGATGCCCTTGGCAACCTGAGGTACAATATCATTGGATTTTATTGTTAATAACTCCTCAGTACTGGAATATACCAGCATTCCAGCAGTAATGCATTTGTTTTATTTATTATTTAGGGTAGTCCATTTTATTCTTTCTGGAGTCTTCCCATCAACCCAGGAACTATTTTAGAAGATATTTTGCGATAAAGAGGCCTATTCAATCATGTCATATTGTATCTTGAATCCCAATTTACATCCAAATTTTAAAGATCTTTTTCACATTATTAAAATTTGTTTGCCCTCACATCTCATTCAGCATGTAATGAAGAGGTAGGGAAAGTGAACCACTACAGGTGGTCCTTGGAAAGTTGTGATCATAAGCACAGTCATGGTTTTACTTAGCAACTGCTACATTCTATATGTCCTAATATATGATTATATTGGTTTCTTGATCCCCAAAATAGGGATATGCTTTTAAGAAACCTCTCAATTTAAAATAAACTTGTATTGCATTGATGTGTGGCTTAGAGAAAAAGCCGTGAGATAGGCTGAGGAGAATGTATTATTTGCTGTTAAGAAAGGGAACACTATTGAATAGGACAAAAAAGTCTTGAAAAAAATGAGTGATAAAGTTTGATTTGTAAATTTATAATTTACCCCCTTCTTTTTTTCTCACTAGTTGGTGTTGTTCGCTGTCCAATTTGTGGCCAGGAATGTGCAGAGAGACACATTATTGACAACATCTTTGTGAAGGATACTACTGAGGTTCCCAGTAGTACAGTGGAGAAGTCAAATCAGGTGTGTGTGTTTAGGTGTTTTTTTTTGGATTCCTAAAACTACAAAATATGTGATGATGTTCCATTGACAAATATGAACTAATGCTTAGTGAAAAATTCTTGCAGTCATATTTTATAGATGTCTGGAAGGTGGGTATGGGTTGCTAAAATTGTTGAAGCTAGAACTTACTATGCTATACAATTAGCAGTTTACAAAAAAACATAGTAGTAAAGCTGGAAGAAATAAATATTGCAATACTTAAATATATACTGACTTGACTAGTCTTACAAAAATTATTGAGGTATTTCTCATTTTGATAAACCTTTATAGAAAATCTTCACTTGCATGTTTTGTGTATTGAAATGGGATAGTGAAAGCAAAAATAGGCAAATAAGAGCACTCCTTTCTTTAGCATTTCATCCTCAGTCTAAGTTGAGATACTGACACTGTATATGCTTTATTCACTGAAATATTGCCAGATGAAAAACAGACCAGGTTTCAATAGGAAATGAGTGCTTTTTGATTTTTTTATGTTGGTGATTTGCTTTTTAATAGAAAAAAACTCCAGAATGTTGGTTGCAGAGGTCAAAGGTCACAGCAGTGTCTCTAAGAAATAGGATCAGCAACTAGTTGTAACTATAAGAAATTGAAAATAGATCAGATGAATGTTTGCTATCTCCAATAGATTACCTGCAGAAGTAGATTTTTAAGAAATAATATTGAATAATGATATAATTGGTATCCTTTTGTAAAAAGAGAGTTCTTTTTATTGATGAAAGGCTGAAGTTAGAGGTTGAACAGTGCATCTGTTAAAGAGCCTTTTCATGTTTAAGGTACCTTTAAAAAGGATTATCTGGAAGGGGAAAATCAAAGCCATTTTTATAGATTTGGTGCTGTATGTATGTTTGAAAGGGGTACACTATGGTGTGAGTGGTTGAGAGGCTGGGCTTGTCAGCTGGAAGGTCGGCAGCTTGAGTTTGAGATCCAGGAGCTGCTGCGTAACGGGGTGAATTTGAATCCCATTACTTGCCCCAGCTCCTGCCATCCTAGCAGTTCAAAAGCATATAAAAATGCAAGCA
>JANHZU010005294.1:73072-85096 GCA_032468055.1 Acrochordus granulatus | reverse complement strand
TGATCTCTAGTTCCTCTGCCTCTTCGAAAACCAGCCTGTACATCTGGTAGTTCTCGGTTCACATACTGCTGAAGCCTCGCTTGTATTATCTTGAGCAGAACCTTACTAGCGTGTGAAATGAGCGCAATTGTATGGTCAGTGTGTAGGTGTCAACATATATCTCTATGGGGCTAATTCTAGAAAACTAAGTAGGTTGGCTTTGGATAATGTTTGGATGGGATATTTCATCTACTTATCTAGACTAGTATTTCTAAACTTCAGCAACTGAAAGATGTATGGACTTCAACTCTAAGAATTCTCCAGCCAGTCTGGTTGGCTGGAGAATTCTGGGAATTGAAGTCCACATATCTGAAAAATAAGCACAATTAAGCAACACTGGGCCAGAATATTTAGATTTTGGTTTGGGAAATCTATTCTTCCAGTCTTTCCATTTTGATATTCTCCAGTGGGAAAGTTGGGTTTTTCAACTCACAGTCACATACATCCTCTACAGTGAAACCTTATTTTAATGGACTGATTTGGGAGGACAGGGTGCTTGTAATTCATAAATGTTAAATATGAAAGGAAATATTTGAAGTTGTGTCATTAAGTAAATGGCATGTATCACTGGAGAAATTGGACCTGCTATGTGCAATGTCTGGCATATTATCCAATAAATTGCAATTTCATTGACTTATTACAGAGTCCCTGGATTATATAAGGCATTCATTTGAGGAATCCCTGCCATAAGCTACTTCCATGCAGATCAGGTGGCATGTTGCACACACATGGAAACCAATAACTGACATTTTTGCAACCCTGTGGTATAATAGGTAGTCCTCAACTTACAACCATTTGTTTAACATCAGTTCAGAATTATAAGGGCCTCAGAAGAACTGACTTATGATCTGCAGTTGTACTTACAGCCATCACACCACCCTCATAGTTACATGATCACAATTCAGTTGCTTGGAACCTGGCTCTCATTTACAGCCAGTTGTAGCATGATCCTGCAGTCATGTTAGCATGATTTGTGAACGTTTTTGCTGTTTTCCAGCAGAAGACAGCAAAAAGCACCCACTGGGGAAGCTGGATTCGCTCAACTGCATGATTCACTTAATGACTACAAAGGTTTGCTAAACAATCACCCTTAAAAATTATTGTAAAATTAGGTTTGACTTGACTTAAAACGCAAATTCTGGTCCCAATTGTGGTTGTAAGTCAAGGACCACCTGCACCATCTCCTAAAGGACTGAAGGTCAAAAGAAGACCATCTGCTTTATATGCAGGTCTCTCTAGGACTAATCTTAGCAGTTCAAGGTCGAAAGAGCAAGTTATGCGAAAGGCCTCTTCCCGCTTGCGATCCCACACAGATGCTTCCAGGCAGATTGGCGTTCTTCTTTGTTCTTCTGAGAAACGTTATGGTTTTCCTCCTTTCCCCTGCAGCCTGATGAAAACTCGCTGGATTTCTCCTCTTGTATGCTTCGCCCAGGAATTAAAAATGCTCAGGAACTGGCTTGTGGCGTGTGCCTCTTAAATGTGAACTCTAGAAGCAAGGCAAGTACAGCAGCCATTTTGGTCTCTGCTTCTCCCCACTCCCCAATCTCTCTTTAAATTTTGCTGTCTTGTTTTTTTCTTCTTCTTTGTTTACTTAACTCATTTTAAAACGGATTGAACTGTACAGTTAGTGGACTGTATTCACACAACCAGCTTATGAATTTAAATAAATATAAAATACATCAGTTCTGGACTTAACCAGTTTTGAGGATTTGCACAACACCGCAAATTAAATTCATCAGATGGCCAGACTAAGCCAAAATGTGACCAAGCATTCCACTAACCCAGAAGAGTTTGTGTGAATGTAGCCACTATATTTGTAACTGATTAGTTGTGTAAGCTCAGCCAGAGAATCTTAAGGGATCCGTCAAGCCTAATAATAATATGACATTTTCAAACTTTCCTTAGCAAATTTTTCTGACCAATCAGAATTCGCCTTTCTGTAGCTTAAATCCATTATTCCATGTCCTTTATTCTGGAGCAACAGAGTGCAGGCCTTTTCTGCATGATCCTCTCTAGGACCTTGGAAACTGCAAATCCACTTTCTCAGCCATCATTTCTCAAAACTAAACATATCTAGTTGTAAGGATTTAGAAAATTCTCTGTGCCCCAAACAGCTGTTTTGGGATGGTCTCTGCGTGAACCAAAATATGCATTGCGTTGGTTGTTTGGGTTTTGACCAAAATGAGGGTTTGGAGCAGAAGTGGTTGTGGGGAAGCAGAAGAGTAATAAAACCCAGGACAGATAAGGAACAGTAGGGAAGGGCTGGCACTGAGAAGATAGTTGTTTTAACTTATTTATTTGTTTTCATTGATTCTTCAAGTTTAACAGTTGGTTTTATGGTACATTGGCCAAAATCACCTTGTGTTACATGAGTGGATAAAATTGAAGAATAAAAGAACATTCATTCATTAAATATCTATATGAATGAATTAAATGAGTGAGTGAGTGAATTAATTAATATAAAAGGGGAAGGCAGGCCAGTGAGAAATGCCACTCTGGAAGCTTGTTGGCAATTCCTGATGTGACCGTCACCGTAAGGAGAAAGTGGATAGACCAGGATGGTGGCAAGATCAAGGCAGTAGGCAGACTGGTGAGATCTATTGCACTGGGATATCAGCAGGGGCAAAAAAATAAGGGAAAACAAAGCCCAGGGAATGTGTGTGATGGGCAATCTGGTGCCCAGGCTCTGCAGTGGAGGAGGGCCATGCATATCTGTCTTGTCCTGTTCTCCTATAAAAATCATTCTGGGATCCCTCCAGGTTTTGTTGCAACCAAATGAAACATGGAGCAGCCAGAACATCCCAAGTTTGCCTTTGGCCAAAGCAGGACATATCCAAAAGAGTTTGGCAAAACTCTGGAATGTGATTTGTTTGGAGTTCAAAACACAAAGTGTACTCCTGTTTCATGCACACCCTCTCCTCATTTTCGTGAGGCTAAAAAGAACTTTCAGTTGTCTGATCTTTCTCGCTGCACTTCTTTACAATTGCTGAAATGTTCTAGAATCTTTCTTTGAAACGTAGTTCCAAAAATTAGGCACAGCACTAGCGGTGGGATCTGACCAGTTGCAAAATGTAGCAGAACAATTATTTTCTGTCAATTGGAAATGATATTGTTGTTTCAGACTGAAACAGCATTTGCTGTTTTAGCAGTCACAGTAGACTGTTGACTTACATTCAGCTTGTGATCAACTACAGTTCCAATTCACACATAGCATTACGAAGCCAGATATCTCCCATCCTATAGTTGTGCATTTGATTTCTTTTTCCTAATTGAAAAACGTATTAAAATTCATCATTTTTTCAATCTACTTATCAGACCATTTATTTGTGTTTTCTAGAATAATAGTTAACCGACCCAGTTTTGGCTCCCCTACAATAAGTATTCCCTCCATCTCTTCAGTCAAGTCATTTGTGAACATTTTGTAAAGTAACAGATCCAGGATGAATCTTGTGGCCCAACCTCTAAATAAATTCTGGTTTGATGAACAACAGTTGAAAATTTGACTATGGTTTTCAAGCAACTGTAGAATCATTTAACAGACTTGCCTTCCAATCTATACTGTCTTGCTAATGGGAATGCCTTGGGGTACTTTGTCAAATGAGTTGTTAAATCAAGATATATTATGTTCGCAGCATCCCCACAATCTATTTAGGGAATTATCTGACTAAAATATGAAATAAGATTATTCCAACAAGCTTTGTCAGATTAGTCCTTTGAGGTATCAGGCATCTCTCTCAGCTAGCCAAGTTACATCAAACTTCTCATGTGCACAGATGATCTTAGAAGTCCTGTAGAATGGGAAGTATTTCCTGGATGTACAGAATTACCACAAAGAGAGGACTTCACAAATATAAAGGCTGTGGTATTTCCTCAGTGATGGAAAGATAACATTGACAATCCATGGAGTTGAATTAAAAAAATGGCTAGATTTGGTTTAGCACATCCGCTTACCACGACAAGATGAGAGGAGGTATAGTTTGGCTATCTCCAAATCTTGACTGCCAGTGGGATGAAGGGTCACAGCATGGAGCAAAGAACTCAGCTCCTGTGTTTTGGCTATGGTGTTGCTGACTTTTCTTTTGGTTTCGACATTGTTTTCAGAAAGAAGAACTGCCTCTGGAAGAACATCATAGAGAAGTACGAATTCATAAATCTTGTTTGTTTTTCCCTCCCTTCTTTTTTCAATGTGTGCCCAAAACAAGATGTCGGCATAGCTTTGGGCCACTGCTATACACCCACAATCTCTGTGACCTTCTCACTAACGTTTTGATTTTAATCAACTGACATCAACTAACATAGACCCAAGTCAAAGTACCTTCCTCCTCTTGGTCTTGTCAGCATGCTGGTTGCTTTGTGAATTGCTTGCCTTGTGCTGGTGTCTTTTGTATGGTGACTGTTGAGTTGTTAGTTCGGTAATATGCATTATTGGTTCTTATGGGTCCTTTAAGGAATTTCTGAACTTGATGGTGCCGCTTTATTATCCAGAGAAATGGGGATTGAACTTTTTACACTTTCTTCAGTGGGAATGGAGGTTGCAATTTTCTTCTTTAAGAATCTAAATTCTCCTAGTTCTTGCATTGTTTATGTTGCCGTTTAGGAGTCCTTGACTTATGACCAGTCACTTAGCAAACATTTGAAGTTATGATGGACTTATCTTCAAGCTACTTAAGACCTGGATTTGAAGTTATGATGGTTGGGGATCCTTCTGCAGTCATGTGACTGAACTCACGGTGCTTGGCACACTGCTGCATTTATGGCATCCCACAGTCACATGTTGTTTTTTTATGATAATTTTGTCAAAAACCAGCACTTGCTTCAGTTTTCTGCAAAACATGCCACAGCAAACAATGGATTTGCTTAATTACTGTGGCCTTCATTTAAAGACCACTGCCAAAATGGTTGTAAAATCAGATTGGTCACATGATTGCCCTGTTGTAAGACTGTCGTGATTTACCACGGTAGCGGGCAGGCTCCATTATGATCATAGTTCAAGGACTACCTATATGCCCTAAGCTTGCTATTGTAGGACATAACATTGGTTACAGAGCATATAGTCCAAAAAGCAAACAGCACCCATTTCAGATGTATAAGAATAGTAATAATGAGTCAAGACATCTAGTTAAAGATGCTTAATTTTGTAGGGTTTTTTTAACACTCATTGATCAATTAAATATTTCTTGCCAGTGGGGAATTTATTTATTTATTATTTAGTCCTACTGCAAAATGAGACATTCGATTTTTAGTTTTATTCTATAGACTGATAGAATAGAGGAATTGGAGGGATCCCAGAAAACACATAGTCCATCCTTCTCCCTAATGTAGGAATCCAGTAGAACATCATCCTAATACAGTTTGTCAACCTTAGTAAATTTAAGCATGTGGACTTCAACTCCCAGAATTCCCCAGCCAGTTTAAAGTTGCTAAAGTTGACAAGCACTGTCCTAAGAGATGGCTGTCTGTTTAAACACCTTCAGAGAAGGTGCTTGAGCATCATTTCATTGTATAGGCTTTTCCCTGTAAGAACTTGCATTACAGACATCTTGGCTGATTAGAAGAGGGTCATCTGTTTGGACATTAATTTTTCAACACCATAACCTGATTGGTTCAAGCACTACAATGCTCCTACGGTGAATTAGTTTGATACCGGAACATTCTTATTCACCCCACCCTGAGACATTCTACCAGTTTTTCTGGTCTTTTTTCATTTTGACAGATGGTAGATAACTGTGCAGTCAGTATAATAACCAGCTCTTGCAGGATTATGAGAGTACGTCTTGTATGGTAGATTAGTCAGCAAGACTAAAATTGTTTGTAGAAAATTTAAGAAATGGAAAGAACTTTGCTAATACTGAGAAACCAAAAAAAAATTGTAGGGCAGTCATCAGACTTTCCTGGGTGGGCCACCTAGAAGTCCTGCTTGGTAGCTTATCCCGCTTCATCTCACAAAGAATATCTTCAAATCTGCAACAGACCTCTTGGTCTTCCCAGTTTTACAGGTAGTCCTGGACTTATGACCACAATCGGGATCAGAATATCTGTTGCTAAGCAGGGAAGTTGTTCAGTGAGTCGTGCGTGATTTTAGGACTTTTTTGCCACAGCTGTTAAGTGAATCACGCAGTCATTCAATGAATCCAACTTCTCCCGTTGACTTTGCTTGTCAGAAATCAGCTGGGAAGGTTGCAAATGGCAATCACATGACTCCGGGATGCTACAACCATTGTAAATACATGCTGGTTGCCAAGCAACCAAATTTTGATCATGTGAAAGTGGGGATGCTGCGACGGTTGTTTGTCCGAGGACTGGCTGTGCGTTATTTTTTTCTATGCCATTGTAACTTCAAACAATGCTAAGTGAATGGTTGTAAATCGAGGACAACCTTATTTAGTAGCGCATCTCAGGATTCAACTTTGATTGCATGCCATTGAAAATTGGGGGCATCATTGGTGGGCTTCATCCCTGACTGGTTCATTTAGCTTAGACCAACATTTCCCAACCTTGGCTACTTTAAGATATGTGGACTTCAGCTCCCAGAATTCTCATCAACGGCTATATTGACTGTGGAGTTCTGGGATTTGAAGTTTACAGATCTAGAAGTGCCCAAGGTTGGGAAACACTGGGTTGGACTCTTGCTCAAGAGCACATTGAGAGGCTTTAGAGTTTGGAAAGCACATGTGGTGCCCATAAGGAGTCAGCCCTTCCCTCCTTTGAGGTCACTAAGCAGAAAAACACCACAAAGCATTTCTCACGTTGTGTTCTTGTTTTCCTTTTCTCTAGGCCTTTAATTCAGAAAAGGACAGCTTCAGGCTTGCTTATGGAGGGCATCAGTACCACGCCAGCTGTGCTAACTTCTGGATCAACTGTGTGGAGCCCAAACCTCCTGGCCTCCTGTTGCCTGATCTTCTTTAAGCAGACTGTCCTTGCGCAGTCTTGGGTCTTAATAGGGGAGCAATAGGCTAGCTGTTCTCTTGTGAAGGGTAAAAGCCACTGTTTTTTTTAAAATCTGCAAGAGCCTCACAAAAACTTTGGCAAGGATTTGGAGATATACACAGATTTTTTGGCAATCTTGCACAAAGGCACGAGCTCCTTCTTGAGCAGAACCAGACTCACACAACCTCTTCAGGTGTGGCAAAGCGCCGATTCTTTTTTGCTGAAGCTGGTAATATTTTCCTCAAAAGAGCAGCTTTGGTTTCAAACATTGCAAGGCCCGAAAGAGTGAGGTTTCACTTGCTTTTTAGCACGTCCACCCTTTTAAAACCCAAATAACTCTGGTAGATTTTCCCTATTTTCCTCCCAAAAAGGAACTTGCTGCTTTGTAAGTTTCCTAAAGAGCCCATTTTAGGAAATTCTCCAAAAATGAAATTTTTAATTTCAGGAAATTCTCCAAAATGAATGAACTTACCTATGCTAACACAGACACATCCTTTCATCCCCATGTGTACCAACTTCCCCCCCAAAACCCCCAGTTAGGTTGAGAGATCTAGTCACACTTGACTAAATGCCAGTTGACCTTCTGTCCTTAAGGTCTTTTTCAGAACTGTTGTTCATTTTATTTTGGGGTGCAGGCCATGGAAGGGTCCTGGCACCTTAAAACTTGATTTTATATTTATGACAGTGCAGGCTTTTCTGTTGGTCTGCTGTCCCTCGTAGAAAAAGCACGCATGGAAAGTGGGCCGTGGGAGCAGAAAATCTTCTGTGAGTTGTATGCTTTCACTTCAGCGGCATTAATCCCGTATAGGTTTGTTAGCCACTGAACGTAACTGGGAGAGAGCACTCGTGCTGCAAGCCTATTGTGAAAGAAATTCTTTTAATGCATCATCACACCATGGCAGGGTGAGGAATCCTCTTTGCTCTGCTTTTAAGCAGAAGTTGATGTTGTGATTGTCGCCTAGACAGGATCACGATCAAAGCCCCAGGGCTGCAGCGAAACAAAACATATTTTCCTGCTTCCAGCTTGGGAACCACAGCGCTCAAATTGAACGGGGCCTTTTTCAACATCAGGCTTAATGAAGCGAGCGAGAGTGGTAATTATAACTCTGGACTCTGACTCATCTTCCCTATTTCAAAACAGGCTTATGGGCTGATAATGCTTTGATCTTCAGAGCGGGGACGTGTCAGTCAGAGATAAGCTTTGCATCTTCTTCTTCTTCACCGTCTGACCTGAAGTCGTAGCTGGCTCTGGATGCTGGTCTCTGGTGACCAACCAACTGGATGCTGGTCTCTGGTGACCCAAAATATCCAACGGCCAAGCTCAGCGAGTAAACCCTGGCTACCGCTACTGGCCACTGTGATAGTTTTCCTTTTCTCTCCTCAGTGGGAGTTTTCTCTGCAGAAGACTTTGAAAGAGCCTCCCCCGGCATCCCAGGGCTGCCTTCCCCCCATGGGCCAGCTCGGGAATCGAATCTGCAGGAACCGCCTCTTACGTTGATGCGTGGCACCAGGCCGCTCAGGACCTCTTTAGCAGATCCCTGGGACGGTCGGCCAGCTCCAGGTCTGCCCAGGGCATGCTCCAGAGCAGAGGAGAGGCCTCCCAACCCAAGATCTTCCACTCCCCCCCTCCACAAGTCATAACAACAGGAAAAAGTCAAGCAAAGCAAGTGGGAAGGTGGGGAGAAATTGCAGCATATGATTGCTCAGGTGCCCACCCTGCCTGCCTCCCTCCTTTGTCTCCTCCCTTCCTCCCTTCTTTGTCTTCTTCCTTCCTTCCTTCCTTCCTTCCCTCATTCAATTTCTATGTTTGCCAAGCCGCCCCCCCGCACTCGTGTCCTTGGAAACTGTATCCAAGGTTACGGTATTTTCTCAGATTTCATTCTGTTCTACTTTTTTTCCTTGCTTCAAATCCAGATTTGCAATTGGGACAAGAGTGGTTTTGGTTGGTTGGTTTCTTGGTGTTGCCCATGGTCTGGCTTGTGTGCTTTCACACAGTTATTTGGCTTAAACACACACCTCTCCAGTTTTGGGGTGAAGAAAGCAAAAGGCCCCATGGATGCGTGGGGAGGGCTTGATTCTTTTTTCAATTCCGTATTTTCCATACCATCGACAGCCAGTTAGTTCTTTCCATCCGGGCCTAAACTGCAGCTCCCCTTTGCATCCGTTGCCAAGTGGCATTTTGGCACTGCTCTTTTCCTCTTTCCGTAACTCAGTGCGAACCCAAGCTTAATTTCTTAAGGCTGTACCTTGAAAATACTGGCGTCAGATGTCTTTGTTTGTGATCAGATTTGGGGATAAGAGTGGGGCAGGGGAATCCAGCCTGTTTTAAGCCTCACATGCATTTGTGTGATAAAAACACAAGGGACATATTGGTTCATTGGGGTCCCTTTATCCAAACCAGGAAGGCTTGAAAAGGGGCACTGGACACAGATGGCCTGCAGCCCGCGTGAAACTCAACCATTTCCCATGCCCCACGCTTGGGAACTAGCCCATTTCCCGTGCCCATGAATGCTGGAGAAAGTTGTGCATCACCTTTGCTGATGCCCAGCAGACCTTCCAGATGGGCCCTGAGCTTTTCCGTGGTAGGTTTCCTTCCATTTCTGCTGGAGAAGTGGGAGAAAACCGCTTTGCAGGAGCGTCTCCTGACCCTATTGAAAAAACAGCTGAGGTTTAAATCCATGCAGGGTAAGTTGCTTCACAGAAGCTTTGTTCATCCTGAAGGCTGGCTTGCATTGGATTGGTCCCCTATTTTTTTTCATATTTTGGAATTTACAATATGATGGGTAATAATTTGAGCCAGAAGGGGGAAATTAACACTTGGTTGCTTAGAGCATTAACATTAACACTTGTGGCAAACACAAATGGCAAAAGAGGAGAAATTCCAAAGCCCATGAACACCCAGTTCTGCTCGTTGTGCGCATTCAGCGTCACTGTAGAATTCAGACTCAAATGGATGCTGCCCCACCCTCCCTAAAGCAAAACGAAATAAAGCTGTTGTTTGTGTTTAACTTCTGTGGATCATAAATTCCCTGTTCTGTTACCTAATTTTCTCTTTGGAGGCTGCGTCTCAAGAGAACATGTCTGTTCCTTTGGTGGCCATCCCAGATGCCCCCCCAGACCATGGTCTCTGTGGTTAGTACAACTGTGATGTGACGTCTTGCTTGATGTTGTTATGCAGTGGTGTTGATATTTTTAAAAACTGAGAATGAATGTCTTATTTATAACTATTTATATATACATGCACAGACACATATATAAATAAAGTAGACATGCATACACACAGAAATACACTGTTGTTCGTGACCAATATGCTGCATTGATTTCTGTTGAATTTTCTGACCCTCAATAAAGAACTCTTTCTTTCCTCTCTCCATTGTCTTCTTGTGCTCAACAGCTGGTGAACTGCTGGAAGAGAGGTACAGTAGATGGTGGTTTTTAGCCAAAAAAACTTAGGTCAGGGGTGTCCAACTTTGGCAACTTTTAAGATGTGTGGACTTCAACTCCCAGAATTCCTCAGCCAGTATTGGCTGAAGAATTCTGGGAGTTGAAATCCACAGATTTTAAAGTTGCCAAGGTTGGGCACCCCTGCCTTATTTGAATACAGTTTTCATCTTCAATATCAGCTGGTGAAATCAGATGACCAAAGAAAGCTTGTTCTTTGTAACTCCCTGAGAGTAGATATCTCTGGCCAAGAAGTCACATGTGACCTCCAGTTTTTGTGGTCCACAATGCTGCTTAAAGTCATTTGATGTAGTGGTCAGGGTTAGAAACCAGGTAAAGATGTGGTCTAGTCTTGCCTTAGACATGAAGCCAGCTGGGTAACCTTGGACCAATCATTCCCCCAATTCCTAGGAGGAAGGCAAGGGAAATAACTTCCAAAAATCTTGCTAAGATAACTGCAGGGTCTAATCCAGACAATTATGAGGAGTCCAAACTGACATGAGTCAAATGCATGCAGACCCTTAGTAGACACTGAAGATGCTGCCCAGCATCACCAAAGCACAAAGAACAGACAGTAGGAAGGAATCTATACAGAGGAATGCCCTGGCAGTGGTGGCCTCCAACCTCAGCCAGATTTGGTGGTCTCCAACAAGGCCTGGTCAACCAGACCATGCAGATGGAAGTGAATGGAACCAGAGGGCTGGAACTGCCAACGAGAGGGAGCATGTGGTGGAAGAGGAGGACCAGGTAGAAGAAGTAAAGATGGAGAGGAGAGGAAGAAAAGAAAGAGGGTAATGTTCCTATACAAGAGGAGAGAAAGGAAACAATGAAAAGATTCAGAGAAATATCACTGCCCGGCAAGGAGAGAGAAGAAAGAAAAATGGTGTGGGGTGGAATTCCTTATTATATTCTAGATACAATTTTGAAAAGAGTTACGTAAAAACCTGATGATAAAAAAATATCAGTGTTCTGGTTAATGAAAAATGCTGCTGCTGGAAACAGGTCTACGTACGCTGGCTGCGGAAGTCTGGCAGTTGAAGTCCACGTATCTCCAAGTGGCCAAAGTGGAGAAGCTCTGCTCTAAGCAAGACAAAATGCTGCTTTGGAGCTTTCATCAACCCTCACGTGGCTCAGCCCGCAAGCTTTGGTCTGCAATATTAGAGATGAAAACAGTTTGGGCAGACTATGACACAGACTCCAAGGGCGTTTCAGCTTCACAGCTGGCACTGCCCAGGTGTTGACAACAGTAGGCAGCAATGGAGAGGAACAGGAGTCTGCAAAGGCAACACAATCATTTGGACTTAGACTGCCCTCCTTCAGCAGATGACTTGGCTCAGCCAGGATTACCAAGAGCAAATCTAGCAGCTGCATTCACGCAACATGCTTAACTGGGTTTGTATGCATCTTGGATAGTTGTCTTTTGTTTAGTTGAGTGACCCCAACTTGTTTGGTTTGTTTATTTATTCATTCATTCAGTCATTAAATTTCTATGCTGCCGAAATACGAAGACTCTCGGCGGCTAACAACAGTAAAAAACAATATGTTAAAAACAATTAAAATAGAAATTAAAAAAAACATTAAAACAAAATAAAAACCCGGTAAACTAGCGGGGTAGGC
>JANHZU010005294.1:51497-62016 GCA_032468055.1 Acrochordus granulatus | reverse complement strand
TTTACATTGCTAATTAACATTTTTAACAACTTTTTTTTAAAAAAACTTTATTCCTTAAAGAGAAAAAGTGATGTGCTTGCTTCATCAGGAGAAATCTGTTTTTTCAAGCAGAGGGCTGCCAATACTGGGCTGCCAGCAACCAGATGACCACAGATGAGCGAAGCATCAATTTTCTGCAATTCTCTGTTGGTTGCAGCCAAGATTTGATCATCTTGGAAGCAAAACAACTCACAGTTATTTGCTAACAGAGGAATCAAATCTGAGGACTGGGGCAAAACTCTGTTTAAATATAAATGTAAATCCAGTTTAATTTTAGTTAAGTATTAAATTAGTTCTCCAAGCTTTCATTAACTGATTCTTAAAACCATCATATTCAGATACTTTCATTATTCAAGTCAAGATTGTTGTTAAATTATGGATTAAATAACACACGTATTTGTGTGTACATTTAAGTAATATGAATATGAGGGTGGAACGTTTGCGGTTCAACGTGGAATATCTTGGCGACAACGCAGAGGTCCGATTAAAATAAATGAAGGATGATTATCGCTATGGCCTAGATTAACGGTCGCAGCACGATTTCCTCCTTGTCCGGTCAAGGAATGAGCAAAATCTGTTCATGCCACAACATAAGGAGATGCATATAGATTCACAGTTCCTTAAATTCATGGGTTTCGATTGATTTAGAAAACCTGCTTGTTGCCTTCGAGCTAAAACTCCCAGGGCGGCGTCTGTATTAAAATCATAAAACACAGGAAGACCGTTTAGAATAACTTAATTCTGAAACCATAAAAGAAGAATTAGCGTTGTGCACATCAATAAAAGTATTCGGTTCAAACATGGCTGGAATGTGTGGGCAAGTTTAAATGCGAAAACATTTGTCCCCAAGTGGTTTGGGACCTGGAGTCCCAGATCGTCTCTGGGCCTTCCGAGAGCTCCAGTTTTCCAAAAATAGTTTCCGACTGTAACCGGAAATGGCAAAGCACACCCCGAAAAATGTTCATCTCTTGCCCCCCTTCCAAAGCCCCAAGGAGATCCGATGTGTGTTGCCTTCTGCTTTTATTCTGAAAAAAATTAAATAATAGCTCTGCTTAACAACCACCGGCTTCACTTCACCACTGTTGTGAAAGAAGCCATAAAATTACTTCTGGTCATGGGGGTGCCTCAACGTACGACACCAGTGATGACCATAAGTCCAGGCTCCGTTATGGTCATAAGTTGAGGACTACCTCTAGTAGAGTACGTGGATGGGAGACCACTTGGAGACCATATTGGCATACCAAGATTTGCCAGGTTTCCGTTCTTGCTCTGGTCTTTACATCTTGAGTTTCTTTCCTGGAAGAAGCGTCTCTTTCTCCGGAAAAGAAACTTGAGATATAAAGCACAGAGCAAGAATGGAAACCTGGCAAATCTTGGTATACCGAGCCGTAAATGCAGAATTTCCCACTTTGGTTGGGTTTTTTTTTTTCCGGAATCCAGTACAAAACTGGATTCTACTAATTAAAAGCATATTCAGGATCTTTTTCAGAAAGCAGTAATTTGTACTGGCTTAAGCATGTACCCAGGAGATGTTAAACTCTGCAGGGCCTAGAGGCAGAATATTAATATTAATTAATATTAATAATGCATCTTCCCTGCCTGCCTGCCTGCCCATGATTTTCTTCTCACGGCACTACCTGTTGGGTTGCAAAGGTTTTTCTTAATTTTCTTTTGCCCATTGAAATCAATGACCCAATAAAAAAATGCAACTCCTGAGATAGCACCGAGGTTACATCGGCCACTAATCCGACGGCTTTGCAACAGTGGCCCCTATTAAACTATCAACTGAGTCAAGTTCAACTCCCGTTAAACATTTATATGTCGCTTTCTTGGCTGTGTTTTGCCTGTATCTTCTTTAAGAATGGCTTTTGGAATTCTTAGGATAGCTTATGGCCAAGATCACCAAGTGGTCTCCCATCCAAGTACTGTACTGGAGGTAGTCCTCAACTTATGACCATAACGGAGCCTGGAATTATGGTCATCATTGCAGTCGTACGTTGAGGCACCCCCAGGACCAGAAGTAATTTTATGGCTTCTTTCACAACAGTGGTTAAGTGAACCCGGTGGTTGTTAAGCAGATCTATTTATTTGAATGGGTGGGGGGTTTTTGCCAGAAAAACTGGCCAAAAAACCCCACCGATTGCAGTCACGTGATTGTGGAAGACCACAACTGGTTGTAAAGCTGACTCACCCAACGTGTGGTCAAGTGACCGCAGGGTGGGGGAGAAGCACAAGTCTTTATAACAGCCAGGGGTGTTTTATGGCCTGTAAAACAACTGTTTTGTGGCCGTCATAATTTCAAATGGTCATTAAATGAGGATTACCTGCAACAAGATCCTTCTGCCAATAGTCAAGGATGGATGCCGGCTTTTTCTACCACACCCCATCTGCACGCGCAAATTGTCCACAACAGAGTAAGGTAAAAAATCTCAATCATCCCTTTGCATACACCAGGCACATAAGAGGTAGGATCAATCACGTGGCCATCCGCCATCTTGACTTTTTTGACCCTCTGCAGACTGCTCCTGGCTAGAAATGTAGTAAGACTGTGAAATAATTTTTTAAAAAATGGCCAAATGCAACTGACATTGCTAGATACTTTATTTCTTTAGTGTGCCTCTACTGTGCAATAATTCTGCATTACTGATCGGCCTGAAATTCTAAATTCGGAAGCCAAGTCAAGATCAGACATTAAATTCAATTTTAACCCATATGGAGCACTCATATACCCCACTTTAGTTTCCAGTTTGCCACCTGACATGCTTCAAAATAAGGAACATTTTAAGATTTAATATATATTATGTGTCAGCACATAAAACTACTTTATTCGGCAGTAGTATATTGCATTTATTAAACGTATGTTCTGATTTGCTTTTCTAAGCAAATCATTCCGATAATTCATGGGGAACTTCCAAACTAAGCTGCCCTGAAACTAATTAACGAGATTTAAGTTCATTATGATAAGTAATTGCCTCGGTGGTATTTCTCATGAGTAACTCAGTTAATAAACAAAACAGCCATTTCGAAATAGCATGAAAAAACAAACAACCTTGATTTCAACATCATTTCAAATAATTCAAAATCTGAATTAAAGTGTCTTCAATTAAATTTAATTAAAGTTTGAATTAAAGTTCTTTTCTGCAGCTAGAGTGCATATCCAAGTCAGCCTAAAAAAATTACCAATAGAAGAAGAGAATATCTGGAGCTCAGGGCTGAATTGTGGAGTCCGAAGTGCTCTCTGAGCTTGATTGTTTTTCTGCAGACATTTTATTACCATACTAGGTAACATCATCAGTGCAGCAAAACAATCAAGCTCAGAGAGCACCTAGGACTCCATTAAAAAAAATTAAACAAGAGGATAAGATCTGAACTTTCAAAGGGGCACTGCATTTGAATCTCAAATAATATAAAAATTACCTATTCTTTAAATTTTTAATTTGTAGATGGATTGAAAAAGCCTTCTGGATAGAAGGTAAAACATCTTGGAATTAATGTCTAGTTGTCTTTTTAAGAAACTTTGCAAAAAATTTTTCAATTTTTACTACTTATCATGACCTGGATTAATGAGAATATTAATGGATACCTATTCTTATGAAGTAAATTACTTAATGGTGGCTATTCTCAATGGATTCAGACAACCCACTAACCCCTAAACCTTGGTTTTAAGAAGACAATAGCTCTGTTCTCATGACATGCAAAACTCTGAGACAACTTTAATCCAATAGCCAGGTTCACTCAAGGCAGAAAGCTTAGTCAGGTACTCCTTGACATATAACCACAATTGAGATCAAAACTTCCATTGCTAAATAAGGCAGCCATTAAGTGAATCATGCCTGATTTTACATCCTTTTTTGCTGCAGTCATTAAGTGAATCACTGCAGCAAATTTAATTGTTAAATGAATCATGTGGTTCTTAAGCAAATCTGGCTTCCCCCATTGACTTGCTTATTGGAAACCACCTGGGAAGGTCACTAATGATGATCACGTGACCTGGGAATGCGGCAGCCATTAAAAATATGTGTCAGTTGCCAAGTGCCAAAATGTTGATCAGCTGACCACGGGGATACTACATCAGCCATAAATGTGTGCGGACCAGTCATAAGTCAACGTTTTTCAGTGCTGTTGTAAGTATGAATGGTCGCTAAACAAATTATTGTATGTTGAGGACTACCTGTATTCCCACAACATGCTGAGATAGAAGCCACTCAACCATTCAGTTTGTAGCAGGTACAGGATTGGACGTGCCTGCTTTAAAGCATGCTGGCTAGGGAATTCTGGGTGTTGAGGTCCATATGTCTTAAAGCATGTCAGCCAAGGAATTCTGGGAGTTGAAGTCCACACATTTTAAAATCTGCTGACTTGAAGGGGAGCTGAAGTCCATACATCTTAAAGTTTCCAAGCTGAGAAACATTGAGTTGGAAGACTGTGAAACTTCCATCTCCTAAATGGTCCTAGGATGAGATGTCCAATTATGGCATTATTCTGTAGACTGCACTGATAATGTTACCTAGATGGGTAATGAAACGTCTGCAAGAAAATAACCAAGCTCAGAGAGCATGAAGGACCACACAGTTCATCCCTGGGCTACAAATATTCTCTTCTATTGGTACATAATTATTCATGAAACAAATACGCTCTGAGTTAGATATTATGATACAGTAGTTGGAAAATATACCTCTTTCTTCCACTGTCATTAAAAAAGGGGAAAATCTCCTTTGACTCAGGTCCTGATGACCTCATCGCCATGTCCTTTTCTAAACAATAATAAGGATGCTTTGCCTTCTTCCCACTCTAGCCTGCACGCCTGGGATTTCCTGGGTATAATAGCTCACACCTTAAACAGAAAATGCCATTTAAGTCCAAAAGCCCCACCACAAGACTCTTCCTGCCTCCCAAAATTAGAGTGAGCAAATCCATAACATTTCACTTCTACTCAGTTACCCATTTTTTCAAACCTTCAGTTCAATTCCTTTGTATGAATAAGTAAGATGCCAGTTTGCCTTGTTTTCAAAGGAGTTTGCACGAACCTTTGCACATACCCTCCTGCATCACGTCGTTCCAGGGACAAGCACTTTGGTTGGATAGCACTTTCCTCAAACCACGTCTTTTGCAAACACTCTCCCGTAGCATTACACCATTTAAAAGATTAACTGCGTTGATGTGCAGGTAGTCCTGCAGATCATAATTTAAGGTCCTTAATTTATGGTCCTTAAGACCATAACTGGGACCAGAATTCCCACTGCTTAGCAAGGCAGTTGTTAAGTCAGTCATGCTTGATTTTACTTTTCTTGTAAAAGTAACAAATCACTGCAATCGTTAAGTGAATCAAGTGGTTGTTAAGCAAGTCTAGGTTCCCCATTGACTTTACTAGGCAGGAAGCAATTGGGAAGGTTGCAAACGGTGATCACATGACCCTGGGATGCTGCAACTATGATAAATAGATGCAGGTTGCCAATCATCTGAATTCTGATCGTGTGACCATGGGAGTGCTGAAGTGGTTTTAAGTGTGAGGACTGGTCATTACTCACTTTTTTCAATGCCATTGTAACTTGGAACAGTTGCTAAATGGTTGTAAATTGAGGACTACCTGTATAGAGTGGAGTGCACCTTTGGAGAACATTGCAACATTGGCAACAGATGATTGGCAGGACAATTGCACTCCAGTTTGTGCAGCCTTGGGAAAGGTGTGCTTTGTGCTTTAAAAGGGAATTGCACATTTTTTTCCTCATCCACCTCCATCAGTAATAACAGGCCAGAAAAACTATATTTTTCAGCCTTCTCAAACCTTTGCAGCCTGCAGATCAATTTGGGTTTCCAAACCGCAGGCATCCCAGCTTGAGCTAAAGCTGGTTTATATGGTCAGCCTAAGGATGGAGCCCCCTTTTTAAAACCGAAACAGGTTTGGAAACAACTTTGGAAGCAGGATAACAACAGAGTAAATCAGTATTTCTCACCTTTCAGATGTGTGCATCTCAACTCCCAGAATTCATGCTGGCTGGGGAATTCTGGGAGTTGAGAAACTGGCCAAGGTTGAGAAACAGTACAATAAATGATAAATATGTGTGCGCACTGAAAGAATCTTCAAGCCACATTCTTACAGCTTCCAATCCTGTAATCCAGATGTTGAGACCAGCTAGGACTTTCCAGATGTTGTAGACTCCAAATCCCATTAGCCCCAGCCACAAAGTCAATGCAAGGGATTGAAGGAATTGTAAACAGCCCAAAAGCAGCAAGTTGTATGTCTCCAGTCAAGCTAATGCAGAACATACAAAAGGGTCAGTGTGATGTGGTCTTGGATTAGGAGTCGGGTCCCAGATTCAAATCTAGCCTCAACCAAGGGAGCCCATGAGATGACTTTGAGCTAGTTATTCTTTTTTAACCCAGCCTACCTTACAAGGTGGCTGTGGGGAAAAATAAGAGGAGAGAGTCCTGTGTATGCTGCCTCAAATTTCTGAATGAAGGACAGGATCTAAGAATCTAAGAATTAAATAATATTTAAACTATCCCATCATTTGTGTACCTACCTATCTGTCTAAACTCCTGATATGTTATTTCTTCTTTGGCTGGGTTCTCACACTGAAACAAGCTATAGTGGGTCTGGCTTGGGAGAACCTAGTTATCCTAGCTTGTAAACCATTGTTTGTGACTTGGCAAGGCTCACTCCACAAAACACAGAATGGTTTAACACTCAACCTTCTTCGCTTTGCCTCTTACTTGATAATTTTTTTTCCTTCTTTCCCTTCTTTCCTATCTTTGTTTCTCGAAAAGGAGAAGTCTGACCTTTAAAGATACACAGGATTTTTCTGAAAATCAACAAGCATTATGAAAACTAAAAACAGCCTTTTGGTTGAAGGGATTCTCTCTTCAGTATTAAATGCTGGTTATTGCAAACAATAAACATAAACCTTGGAAAGTTTGTCAAAGGCTGGGAACTGTGGAAAGAGCCCCATTCTGCAACTACCCAATTCAGTAACAAACAACACATCATCTGCGTCGCCTCGACTAATGCAAAAAAGAAGAAGAAAAAGAAAAAAGACGGTGGATTGGAGCCGGAGAGGAAAAATCCAGCATCTCTAAAATGTCATGCTCCATTTCTAAAAAAATGTAAAAGGCCATATAATTTAATTTTAATCCTCTGCTCTTTTATGCCAGATTGGAGCGGAGGGTTGACAAACTCGATCTCCATCAAGTGTTGCTGTTTTTCCTCTCTCTCCTCCCAAAAAAGTCATCACAAGGAAAGAAATTTCATCTACGAGCTTCCACTACTTTATTAGCTCTTTAAGGGACTCTTTAAACAGCTAATCATAATCACAGCCTCCCCCCACTCCGCGAGGCAGCTGCGAAATTTCCCCCTTTATCAGCCACGCAGGGTGTGCCCCAGAACCATGTTGCTCCCCCCAATAAAACTCACGACAAAGAAACAAGCTACTGAAGACAGCAGAGCAAATCTCTTCTCCTCCTCCCCAAATCCTTGTCCTCGGAAACCTGGCCAGTTGCACAGCGAGTCCCGCGACTTGTGTTTGTTGTTGTTTTCCTCCGAACCCAACCACATCACAATTTGGCAACCTTCCTCCAGAGCAAGCGACTCGGAGGTGGAAGCCGAGGGGTCACCAGAGGACTGGATGGCGCTTGCACACGAGAAGCTTTGATCCGCCCCAAATCCTCCTCCTCGACGCGTAGTTCGATTCGCATCGCCGCTTCTCAAAGCGGCCGCGCCAAAGCTGCCTCTGGAGCGATCGCCGCGCTTGTCAACAACAACACGCAGGTTCGCCTCGCCTGCCGCGGCTGCCCCTTCTTCTCACTCCTGCCTGGACTGGAGAGAGATCGACTTTGTTCTTGCTCGCCTGATTTGGAGGAACGGGGCTCCCCTTTCACAGGACCCCCGGGTCACTTGCCATCCCATGCCTTACCGGTCCCGGAGATGCGCCAGCCCAGAGGTCCGTGGTGTCGTCCGAGTCCCTGTGGGGGCTTATGAATGGCTGGACACCTCTGGTCTTACTGAGCACTTGGGGATGTGCTCTGGGCTGGCCCTGGCAGCTGACAGCTCACCTCCCTGGCTCCGCCCCCTCCCACAGCTCTGAATGTGTTTGTGAGTGTGCATGTGTGTGTGTGAACTACCCAGGGTTACTAAGAGACGGCTGTTTGCGCTGAACCTGGCAAGCGGCCACGGCAGTAGCAACAGCCGCGTGCAAACATGAATCGGATGAGTCAAAGGGAGTTGAGCGTTGTTTTCTACCAATCTAGGCAAGCTTGGCTTTCCACATCTCACCAGAGCTCCATCTCAGGCCACATCGGTTGGGGCTGGGCCCCGGCAGCCGGTGCCACATCGCTGAGACCCCAGTGGTGAGGTCATCCAGATCCCCTGAGTTTTGTCAGAATGGCCACCGGGTGTGGACTTGGTCTTATGAAAAGAGATGAGACAATCCAGGGTGTAAGGGCACCCTTCCTCTGGTTGGTGGTGGTGATGGGGGAGGTGAACTGCCAAAGACAGGTGAGCAGCTGGCAGGAGTCCCCCCACCCCAAATAACAGATCAACCCCCAGACTCAACCCATTTCTCTGGCAAGATAGAGATGGAAGGGCCACTGAATAATCTCTGCAGATAGGAAGGCCAACAAGATGATGCAGTGACTGTACACCTGTTCGGGTCCTAAGATGTCCTTTCAACCCTGTTTCCTCTCCTCCTCCCAGGTTTCCACCCGCAAATGGACACACAAAGTCACTCAGCATTTGTGGTATTATTAACATGCTGAGAACCCTCTTGAGATACTTGGGGGTTCTCTCCATTGGCTTCTCGAGCCATTCAAAAATTGGGGGGGCTCCACTTTGCTTCCCGTTAACTTCTGGCGAACGGATCATGCTGTCTGAGCCACACTGAGATCCTCAAACAGAAAACAAATTCACTATGATTGCATAAGATGTGGTGGAACTCATATCTGCCAGTGAGAACTTTGCATTTTTCACTCTTTGCTGGCTACTGCAGGAAAGGCTCTCTTGTAGGTGAAGAAAAGGAGCTTGTAAGCTATTAAAATAATAATGCAGCTTGAAAAACCTGGAATTTGCTTTCAGAAGGGCTGCAGAAAGGTGGAGAATGACTGCATTCAGTGAGAAACTCCTGGAGAAATCAGAAAATATTGCACAGACCCCTTTGTGGGAACCCTTGGAGCCTAATGGCTGGAGTCAGGTAATGCGAAGCTTCTGTGGCTTTCCAAGGTGGGGAGCAAAGATGAAATCTGAAAAATGGATATGAGAGCCCCTCTGTTTCCCTGTCCCTCCAAACAATGTTATTCGAGGCTGCTCCTCGGTACAGAAAGTCCTCATTTAGTAACTGCCTCGTTTAGCAACCATTTGCATAACGGTGAGGAAAAATTAACTTTATGAGCAATCTTCACAGCTTTTGCAGGATTGTTAAGCAAAGGAAATCTGAAGCAAAATCAAAAGCATAATTATGGTTTTGCTTAGCGGCTTCTTCACTTAGCACCTGAGTTGCCACTCCCAATTGTGGTGCTAAACGAGGACTATCTGTGTCCACCTGCAAATATAAATATATCTTGTATTAATGTAAGGTTGAACTCCATCGGTCATTTTTCGAGTAGGATAGAATTTAATTTGCCCTTAGTGCTCCAGGGGAATTGCACTCTTCTGATTTCTCAAAAGCTGTATAGAAAAAAAGTACCTCTTGAAAATCTCTCCTTGTTTTCAGTGGCTGTTTGAATCTGGAGTTGGAAAATAATATTTTTTGGCTGTCTCCCCTGTTGTGTGAAAACCCTGTCATTGCTGCTTCAGGAAAAGACACTGTCCATTTCTTAAATATGTTTTTGGTAAGTTATAGAGACAAAAATAAAAAAAACCCCACAATGTCTCTCCTTTTCCACCAGCAGCTTTTTTACTATGCACCGGGTACAAGAAACTTACTCGTAAATCAGACACAGCTTCTGGGTAAAAAGGTTAATTGCTTGCCTGTGTTTTTAAAGCTTTACTGAAATATTTGCTCTCTGAAACAAAAATAAAGATATCAAAATCTGGGTCATTCTCAAAGCCAGTATTTTAAGCTGTTTACATATACAGACTAGAGCAGGGTTTCTCAAGTCGGCAACTTTAAGACTTCAACTCCCAGAGTTCCCCAGCAGCAAGAGAATTCTGGGAGATGAAGTCCACAAGTCTTAAAGTTGCCAAAACTGAGAAACTAATAATTGTTCCTTGAGGCTAGCCGGGTTCTGTGTGTGTGTGTGTGTCTCTTTCTTGGTTGCAGGCTAAAAATTGCAGCATTTGGGTTGCATCATTGACTCTTGGAGAGGAAAAAGATAATGTAATAGAATTCCAGCATTTATAAATGCAACAAAAGATTGTATCTTTAATAGCTGAAACAGAAACTGTTGGTGTGAACTGTTGCTTTAACAGCCCTTCCTGCTTCATCATCGCCTTGAATTTCCTCTTTTTAAATATCAGAATTAAAAAACTGGCTCCTGGCGGTGAACAAAG
>JANHZU010005294.1:37172-47745 GCA_032468055.1 Acrochordus granulatus | reverse complement strand
GTGACCTTCCTTGCTGGCTTCCACAAGCAAAGCCAAAGCTGGATTTGTGTGATTTCCTTAACAGCTGCAGTGATTTACTTAATAACCATAGCAAAAAAGGTCATAATATTGGGCATGACTCACTAACAACAGCCTTGCTCAGCAAAAAAAATTCTGGTCCCAATTGTAGTTGTAAATCAAGGATTACCTGTATTTTGTTTTGCACGGATTTCAATGTGTAATCACAGGCCAGCCTTGAGGTAGAATTTTGCTGCACTCTGGTTGCTTTTAGAAGTTTTACTAGCCGGTCTGCTGATGCATTGATGCTTCCTGGAAAGGACACACTTCCAAGTGACAAGGTTGTTTTGGCTCCCCAAAGTGCTTTTAGATCATACAACCCAAGGTCTACAAGAGCTGTATGTGAGCATCATTTATAATTCGACAAGTTTCTAGTTTTCATGGCTAAAAAGGCATATTTCATCATAACTTGGCTAGCTCAGACTACCATCTGAGATCTATGATGTCTTGGAGAAGCCCATAACAAAGTGCTAATATTAGTAGAATTATTTGTAGCTCAGAGTTGAGCTGTGGGGTCCTTGGTGCTGTCTGAGCTTGGTTGTTTTCCTGAAGACATTTCATTACCCCACTAGGTAACATCATCAGTGCAACAAGGGAATAGGGTTTGCAAACTGATATTACCTCCTACGGTAACGAAACATCTGCAAAAAAATAAACAAGCTCAGAGAACACCAAGGACCCCACAGTGCTGATATTTACAAAAGCTAGTCCTCAGTGTTCAGTACTCGCAGCAGACTGCCAGAACTGGACCACAAGAATACCTACTGGAGTAGTCAAGTAAGAGATATGTAGCTTTGTTCATCCCTCTTAACACTTTGTTCCTCCATAAACCAATCCCTTTGCCACAACTTGTGCTTTCAATATCCTAAACCTCATGAGCCCTACCAGTTCAGCTGCTCCAAACATTCTACAGACACATATTTGAATTCCTGATACAGAATTTAGATACACAAAAAAGATGTGATTATTCTTCTCTACGTACCATCCTGAAAGCTGCAAATGGCCATAAGTGTGAGCCAGTTCCTAAACATCAAGCCAAGCGCCTTGGCTTGATGTTTAGGAACTGTATTCACCCTTCTGTATTCACCCTTCCAAATGATGTAATTTTAGAATGGGTCATATGAGCAGGTGATGGAGGTTTTATCTCTTCTAGCATGCACTGAATCTCTTGAAAAAAATGAGCAGGAAAGTTATTTTTTTCCCATTGGTTCTCTCACACAAAAGCTGGGTCCAAAATGTGTTCCAGGAAGGGAGTGTGAAGTATGTTTCAGACATGTAGTTATGCCACTGGTAGCACTGAAGCAAAAATCCTCCACACTTCTCTTTTAGAGCTACCAGAAGTGTGAGAAACACACTACCCACTCATATTTTATTAATAGATTATATGTCCTACAATTTTTTCCAAATAGTTCATAGCAGCATAGGGCACACAATTGTTATTTATACACCAGAATTAAAACCAACCAAGGAAGGGAAGGAAAGGAAGTTTGCAAAGTTTGCTTCCTCCATCTTGCATGCAGCCAGAACAGAAGACAACCCAGTCTTGGTTTCAAAAGCACAGCTGGAAAAATTTCCAAACAATGTTCTTGCTTTTCTGTTAGGCTTTGGTGATGTATCCTTCCCGGATGAGGAAGTCGTAAATCTTCCTGGTCTTGTTCACGTCAATCTTGATCAGGGCTCGGGCCTGGGCTAGCCTCAGGCCTCCTTGTTTGTGACACTCGTTGACTAAGGCGGCTTTGTACTCTAAGTATGCTCCAGGGACCAACCGGACTACTTGACAGAGCTAGGAAAAACCAGTACAGGTTAGTTGTGTATCTCACATCCTCAGCACTCACTCCTCTTCACTTCCTCCCTCTCTCCCATCTTCACCAAGACACATCTGCTTAATAACCCACTGATGTTCATTCTAGATCAGGGTTTCTCAACCTCAGCAATTTTCAAGATACGTGGACTTCAGCTCCCAGAATTCTGGGAGTTGAAGTCCATGTCTTAAAATTGCTAAGATTGAAAAACACTGTCCTAGATAATTGGCATCTTTCAAAACTGAGCCAAAATCTTTTAAAAGGGTGCAGTACAAAAGGATATGCAGTCTCATTCCAGCTGCAAGGCAATTTTACTGCACCTTCCCCTCTGCTGCACAAGGAGTAGAACCTGAGAACTTGTGAGTCATCAGGAGTCATGTACATTTTATGAGATAAGTGGCCTATAATTTTACTAAATGACATTTTCAGAGCAATTTACCTAAGTACAGTTTCAGTAGGGAACTACTATTCCTACTGTTCAGTAGGGAACTACTATTCCTACTGTTGATTCAGTAGGAATCAACATTTCCTCCCCACCATCTGTTGGTAGAGGATGCAGGTAGTTTTTGACTTATGACCACTTACATAGTGGCCGTTTGAAGTTACAACAAATCTACTCAAAAGGGATTTACAATCCGTTTTCGGAGTCCTGACATTGCCACCCCTCTGCACTCACATGACTGCATTTTGGGTGTCAACCCAGCTCACATTTATGGCCATTTGCAGCGCCCTGCAATCATATGACTGCAATTTACAATGGTTTTGCTGGAAACTGGACTTTGTTTCCAGTTTCTGGCAAAAAATGGCCTATAGCAAACAGTGAGTTCGCTTAACGTTCACTTTATGACCATGGTGTTTGCTTAACTACAGCTGCAAAAAAGTTGTAAAAAAGGATATGGACACATGATGACCATCATGATTTTGCCAGCATCAATTATGATTCTAAGTCAAGGATCACCTGTACCACCCATTTTCAAAACTTCCGGGCTTGATAATTGACAGAAATTTCACTCTCCCAAAATTGGGGGTGCTGGAACACAGGAAAGTTTGCTTCATAATTAAAACTGGGCACTGTAGCTGTGCTTAATGCAGGATTACTGACAGGGGCTAATCAGGCTGTTCCTTCACCACCAACTCCAACAGCAAGAATAGTCAATCCTTTTTTCTACCTGCTCATAAACCTGCATGTGGCTCTGCCAAACTGTGAAAATCAGAAACTATCTGTGGAACAAGGTATGTGGACAGTGGGCTTACATGCTAAACATTAATTACAAGTTTTTTGATTCTGCTGGAGACTGAAATAAGAGCTTATGTTGAAGTCTGCTGCTCGCTTTAGTAATGCCGAATAGCACCAGCAGATCCTAAAAACTCTAGCCCTCTTCTTAGGTTCCCAGTGCTATAAAAATTCCAGTGGAGAAACCAGCTGCTCATTTTCCCTCTTTCCAGTAATAAGGAAAAGTTCTGATATAACCCAGCAGAAAAAAACTGCAATCACCAAGGAAAATGAAACTTCTGTCAAGGCTGCAAGTGAAGAATGTGAGGCGTGATACTGACACAGAGATACGAAGAAAAAAAAATCAGTTGACTAACTAGCCAGAATTTGTCTTGAAGATTTGGGAGATTTAGCAAGGAAAAAAAAGACAGCCAGTCTCTTGCTTTCCTGAAGGAAAATCCAAAATAGGCCCACCTCATAGCCCTAAGCACTTCTGTTTAAGAACTTAGTGAGATGAAGTTTTCAGTATTTTTCAATATTGTTTTTCTTTTATAAAGCCTGCATTTACCCCCCATTTTTGCACAAGGAATTCATTTCTTCTCATTCTGCTTGTATGTCTTTGAAAATAAAAATAACTGAGCTAGTGAAGGTGGAAAATATTTAGACCCCTATGTGATTCTGGAAGCTAGTCCTTCCAGTGGCGGTTCTGATAGCTTACACGCACAGGCATCATGTGATTAGGGAAATGGCACAAGCCCTGTTGGGCAATGACATCATTTCAACTGACCTGCATTTGCAGGCTGATTCCACAAAGCAATAGTGGTTTCCTATGAAATAGTGATGGAAAAGATTACACAAGCAGGAAACAGAACAATGAATTCCCTGCACTAGACTAGATTTGTATATCTGTCAGCCAAAATATGTGTTTTTAAACATTTTGACCAGGGGCAATCCACATTGTCCTAATAAGACCAGCATAATTTAAAATGATGGTTTTTCCAATTACTTTCTGTCTCCAGATTACCTCTTTTTCCTTCTCATTCAGCTTTTCTGTCCCAGGGAGACCAGTGAGGTTCAACGGAGGAGCACTTCTCCGACCTGTGGGAAGGCAAAATCATCAACCCTGGTTAGAAGGAGCCAGGATTTGGAGAACCAGCTCATACTGTACTTCCCACATGGGTGCCAGTGGATTAGAAGAGGCAGGGGGAGATATGGAAAGAGTTAAAAAGGGGGTGGACAGATTTATTACAAATGGTGTCCACTGTTTTGATTATGCTGGGCCCTGTTCTGAAAGGGCCAGAAAGGTTAATCTCAGAATGTGCAACTGGCATCATTGATGCATGACTGTGGGGGAAAAAACCCAATGTTTTTCATCAAAAGAGCCTCTTGGCAATGGAAGAATCTGAATGGTATTTAGTACTAGTAATCAGTGATTCTTTGGCTACCTTCCAAAGTCATTAATAACTAACGCATCAGATGAGGCCCCTTTTTCTCTGATGGGCACCCAGTGGGAAAGGCAGTGCCCTGGCTTGTTTGGTACTGCCATCTCCAACCTTGGTGAGAAAAATCGGTGATTAAGAAGTTGCGCTGCCCTGTTTGGGAAGTTCTGAGCCAAGGGAAAGGCTCCCTCAGTAGTCAGGAGGATAAGGTAATCTACTGATTTGTCTTTGCTATAAATCTCTGCATTTCAACAATAATCTAGAGGATTTAACAGGATCCCCTGGGATTTGAACATGTAGCATGATAGCAATCTTCCAAAGTCTGAAGGGCTGTTCCAGGGAAGCGGGTGTAGTTCTATTCTCCACATTATCTGAGGACAGAAGAAGAACCAACAGGTGGAAGTTTTACAGAAGCAGAGGCAAACTTGAAAGGAGGAGGAATTCTCTGACTGTGAGAGTTTCGAAGACTTGGAATAGCCTCCCTCCTGGAATTGTGTGGGACTTTATCAACGGAAGTTTTCAAGCAATGGTTGGGTGGCTGGTTAATCTAGGATGATTTGAAAATTCCTTCCTGGGTAGGAATCAGGATTCTATGACTCCAAGCACTGATTTAGCAATGAAGCCTAGCAAGTTATAGGTAATCCTCAACTTAAGACCGGTCACTTAGTGACTGAAGTTATGACAGACCTTCCTGTCTGGCTACTGACAACTCAGATTTGAAATCCTTATGGCAGTGCACACCCCGGAAGTCATATAATTGTGTTTTGGGTACTTGGCAAAGGGGCCACATTTACAGCCATTTGCAGCATCCCATGATCACTCTGGTTTCAAGCAAAAAATGCCCCATTGTGGACAATGGATTCCCTTAACGACCATGGTGTTTGCAGAATGACCATGGTATGTGCTTTAGGACCACTGCAAAAAAAGTTGTAAATTGGATGCGGTCATATGGCGACCCATTTAACGACAAGCACAACTTAGGACTACTATATAATTCTAGGCTCAATTATGGTCGTAAGTTGAGGACTATCTGTAATTGGCAATTCAGGATATTTTGCAGGAAATACAGGAGCATACTGAATATCATGTTATGTTATTTTTATACTTTTCTAAAGAAAGTAGTTTCTTTGTAAGTGCCATGACATTCAGTGGATATCTGAATCCAGAATATCTCCTTATGGCTGTGTGTTAGGCCATTTGGCAATTTAGAGTACATCTGACAGGCTTGAGTCTTCTTACTGATGTCTATTTTCTGAGCAGGCTCAATCCCTGAAAAAGTGACACATCAAACACCAGCAGCGTGAATGATTCACGCTGAAACCTGCTCACATTATGAGAGGTAGTCACTGGAAAGTTGCAGTTAAGTAAATGAGTAAGAGCACTTACTCGGCAATGAGCTGTCACAAGAGAAATTCCATTATTATTATTTCTCCTGGAATTACATTACTGCAGCAAAGCCAACAAATGTCTTGTGCCCCCTTAAAGATTTAACACGTTTATGGTGCCATGAGTGATGTCCACCAAATGCATTCACCGTTTTTCTGAGATGGAACTATCTATGTATACACCAAGGAATGGGTGGGAAAAAGTGTAAACAGAGAGCTCAGAGGGAACTGAAACGCCAGTGATGATTGCCTTCTGGGCAGAGGTTGTTCTTAAAATGAAAAAGAACATAGCCTGCAAGTTTTTAGCTTGGAGCAAACGCAAGAGAGGGGAGACAACATGTATGGAATGAAAAAGATGGATTAAAAAAAGATTCTCTTTCTTGCTCGCTCCTAATATTAGCATCTGGAATTATCCATTAGAACTAAATGAGGAGATTAGTCAAGGCTAGACATCTCATGGGCTACTGGGCTATCTACTACAGGTAGTCCTCGACATACGACAACAATTAGGAATAGAGTTTTGGTTGCTAAGAGGTGCGATTATTAAACAAGTCATCGTGTGACCAGAGCCAATTTTATGACTATTTTTACAGTGGTCATTAAATGAATACAATTTCCCCAATTGACTTTGCTTGTGGAAAACTGGCTGGAATAGATTGGAAATTGTGATCATGTGACCGCAGAACGCTGCAACTATTGCCAAGTGCCTGAATTACAATCATGTGACCATGGGGGCAATGCGACGGTTGTGACTTTGAGAACAGGTTGTAAATCACGTTTTCTGAAGGCATCATAACTTCAAACTATTGTTAAACAAATGGTTGTAAGTAGAGGACTACCTGTAGAGGTTTATGAACTTCCTATAGGTATCTATTTGACCACTGTGACTCAGAAAACTGGATTACACAGGCCAAGGCTTGTGTTTCTAAGTTATTAGATGTAACGCAGATATTCTTGCATCTATATTATTATTAGCCCTTGCATTCAGTAGCTTCCCTTTCCTTTCCCCTTTGAGATTCTACAAGTAACATTAATTATTAATGTGTTTCATACATGCCTCATTTGAGTTCTAGTAATTTCCAATTTAATAGCAAGATCCTGACTGGGGAATGACAGACTAGGACTCATTTTATAGGCACATGCTGCACATTCTTATGAACACTAAAATAGTCACACATATAATAAGTGTGAATACATCTTATTTCACAGATATTTTTTTAAATAAAACATTTATTACATACACCCCTTATGTCACAGGGGTGTATGTAATAAATGCTTCATTGCATGTCATGTCATGGGATGTCCTGATTTTTTTTTATCTGGTGATTCTAGAAAGGATGTATGTCTGTGTGCATTCCTGGTTCACTGCAAGTGTTTTAATGCTCTACTGTGATTTTCAGGATTGCTGTTTGTGCAGCTTATTGCAATTAATCTGTAAGAAAAATCCTACTTTGGGCATTCATTAGTGAAAAGGCATGACAATTGCTTCTTTTTAATGGGCCCTTAGAAATTGGAAAAAACATTTGAATATTATTTCATATGACAGGTGCATTTTATCTTATGGGCAGCTGATGTTACGTTAGGAAGTTAAACTGATTTTAGCATATTAGGATATTTATTGTTATTTTATTGGGTCTCCACTGTGCTTAGAAGCATATTCTTGCTTATCCATTTGTGACCTTCTGCAAAGAAGGAATGAGAACTAGAAACCTGCTGATCTTTCAGAACAATTTTCAGTGGAGAATCAAGGCCTTCCCTTCAAACTGGAGGGATAGTGAGTGCATTAACAGTCAGAGAGTCCAATTCCCTTTTCCCCATTTTTACGATATAATAACTGATGGATGGGCATGGAAGAAAATACCTGAATTCGATGTAATTGGCACTGTGAGACTCAGGCCAGAATCGCTGTAAATGGGGGAAAAATAAAGCAGTTTAGTAAAAAGTAAATTCCATACATTAGGATTAAGCAGTTTTCTGGACCATGAGGCAAAGGTCTCAGATCCCTCCCATCCCTCATGATGAAAGAACTGATGTGCTTGGTTTCAGGATGCAGCCCTTGAGAGCAGGCAGAAAAAAGGGAAGTAAATCACATGGTTGCTTCTCCAGCTGCAATACAGGTAGTCCTTGACTAAACAATGACCATTTGTTTAGCCATTGTTTGGAGTTATGATGCCACTGAACAAATTTATGACTGGTTCTCATGCTTACAACAATCACAGCATCCTTGAGGTCACATGATCACAATCTCAACACTTGGCAGCCAGCTTGCATTCATGACAATTGCAGCATCTCTGCAGTCATGTGATTGGTATTTGCAACCTTCCTAGCTGGCTTCTGACAAGCAAAGTCAATTGTGAAACTGGCAGAGGAGGTCTCATTTTATAACCATGACGATTTGCTTTGCAAAAAAGGTCATAAAATCAAATGTGGTCATGTGATGCTTCATTTAATGACCACGTCGCTTAACAACAAATTTTCTGATTCCATTGTTAAGTCAAGAACTACCTGTAGCAGGCCTGAACTTGGTGAGGATCTTCTGCAAAATACAGGTAGTCCTCACTTAATGATGACCTATTTAGCAATTGTTCATAGTTACAATAGTGGTAACTTTGCACTTCTAACCGCTGCAGTGTAACAGGGTCATGTGATTTCCATGTGTGTAATTCACAATAATGGGCAGAAACAATGGAGAAGCTGACAGTCAAATCACAAATTGTGATAATATGATGTCTTGCTTAACAACCACAGGGGAAAGTGACATCATAAATCAGATATGGTCATGTGATGTCTTGCTTAACGATCACATAACTTCGTGATGGGGTTGCTGGTCCCAGTTGTGGTTGTTAAAAAAGGACTACTGGTATCCCTTCAACAAATGAGATTAAGAAGAGATGCTGCTGCTGTTGAGGTGAGTTGCATTGGAGGATGAGATGTTGTAGTAGTAGTAATAGTAGTAGTAGCAGCGGCTGTTCTTCCTCCTCTCCCCAGCCTCAAGGCCCCATGCTACCAAATTTGTTTTCATTTCAAGATGGAAGGTTGCATTGCAAGGAGGTTCCCTGTGCCATCAAATCCTCAAGATGGGAACCTCCTCTCACTATTTGTATGCCCGACTCAGTATGTTCTCCCCTACCACTTTTTGAGTTGTTGGACATAATTTGTTGCTTGCCATGTGCCCCATACACCTTCAGCAGACAGCAGCTAAGTGATCCAATATGGTGACCAGGGAGATATGAGTTGTGCAGCTTTTGTGCTGTCCAGCCAAGCCACACACTGGGAGAACAAAAGCCCCATAAGCAGCTGAGGACCATTTGCAATTTGTCTTCTTTGAGAGAAGACAAGGCAGACTATCTGAGGACCAGGAGAATACTGAGTGCTGGCTTTCCAAAGAGAAGAACCATTAAAGGTCTGGAAAGCCCAGACTGAATCCAGGGGACAGATGATTTGAGGGTGGTGGGGGGAAGAGAAGCAAAACTGCAGTTTCAGATGAGCCCTACCACCTTTCTCCTTTGCTGAGAAGATAAAGACCTCTCTGTGATTTTTTCCTACTGCTTCTAGGAGTGAATGAGCTCAGAAAAAAACCCAATCATCTCTGAAGAGCTTGGCTGGAAGTCTCACATTCATGCCAGTTGTGTGTAGGGGAGATTTTCTAATTGTTGGCTCCAACTCTTTGACTAGAAGTTGGAGGATTCTAGCCACAAATGCAGGAGACTGCCAATACTCAGGTGACACAATTTTCAGAAGCCAGAAATGGTTGAATTCCTGCCTGCCTTGGCACAGCATATGCACATCCTGCTTCCCAAAAACAATTACTTATATCTGGGAACAGAAAATAGAATATTTACTTTGCTTGAAAATGTCCTTAAAAGTGCCAGTCACCTCTTTTTAGAAAAGAAACCTGGCCTTATCCTGTATTTTCACCCAAGATTGACGGAGCTCTCAAAAGGTGGACATACAGAGTAGCATTTTTTCACAGTATCCAATCATTCATTCCTCCAGCAAACCTGTCAGTTTAAAAAATTCCAATTTCTTTTCTTCTAAGCCCAAAGCAAACCGGGACGTACATGTCAGCTTGCCGGCTGAGCCACTGCTGGCAGGCACTGCTGTCCTGGATGTACTGAAGGACTTCAGACAGCATGGTGCGCTTTAATCGCTCCTCTTCACGCACCTTCTTGAGGCGGTCATATGTCCTCGCACCTGTGCCCAAAGAACAGAGAGGGGAGTAGTGTGTTGTCAGAAGACTGCTGGGACAGATTTTCACAGGCCTCTCTTTGTCAAAAAACCCCAAGCAGTTCTGCCCCTTAAAACGTAACCAAATTTTCATCTGTGTGAAGATAATAAATGTAAAATGCAGTGAAGTGTTAATCCTTATCACTTAATCTTAACTGCGCATGGCCAAGCAGTCACTGAAAAAAAATCCTAACATTTATTAGACCATATCAAAACTATAAATAAGATTTATTTTACAACAGAGTTGCAAAAAGATTCAGATGCAATGAAATCAGTGACTGACATTTCCTGTTGGGCTTTGAGAAGCCAACCAAATTTGCTGGAGGTGCAATATCAGCAAGGATGTATGAATGTACAGGATTCTTTCCTGTACACGGATTTTCTGGACCCTTTTCAGTCTGGGTTCAGGCCCGGTCATGGGACAGAGACAGTATTGGTTGCTCTTGTGGA
>JANHZU010005294.1:1848-25231 GCA_032468055.1 Acrochordus granulatus | reverse complement strand
AAATTGCCAGGTTTCGTCAAATATTCCAGACTCTAAAACTAAATTTGGCAGCTTTAAAAGTAGCATCAAAATTAGTGAAAGAATAATGAAATTCCCACAGTGGAAGAATGGATTGTTCAAATGTCAGAATTTGCAGAAATGGTCAGGAACAAATTGCAATTTTTTTTGAAAGACTAGAAACCTTATCTTGCTGAAAGAAGAAAAAAATGAATTGATGATTTATGGATGCGAAGATTAAGCAAGATGCAGATTAGATGAGGGAATCTGCAAAAAGTTTAAGAAAAAGGAGGGACAATAAGATTGTAATTATCAGCTGAAAAGAAGGTCAGAAGTCATGTATTTCTTATCTTTAGTTTTTATTTTCTTGCACTCTTATTTTCCCTTCTTTTTTATTTATCTTTTATTATATGAAAACTCTTAATAAACATATTTTTTAAAAATGGCATCAAAATTAGAATCTTTTCATTTAAATGATTTTGTAAAGTGCTGTATATGAAACCTGTTCTTATTAGATACCTACAGCTTGTCAAAATAAGATGAGGAATTTAAGTTGCATGGCTGCAGTGTGTTGCTCACTGCAATGGCTTCTAGTCCATTATAGCAAGCATGCAAGATAAAATTATATTTGTTCATTGTTAATCCTGAAACGGTTATTTATACATAAAAAGGTAAAGGTTTTCCCTGCCGTGTCCAACTCTAGGGAGCGGTGCTCATTTCCATTTCATAGCTGAGGAGTCAGCATTGTCCAAAGATGCTTCTGTGGTCGTGTGGCTGGCATGATTATATGCCGAGGTGCACAAAACACTGTTCCCTTCCCACTATATTTATACATATGTACATAAATTAAAAATAGGAAAAAAGAGAAATTAACCCAGAGACATTCTTACCTCAATGAAATCGGCCCTTGCTGGCATGTATCCTGCCATATCTCTAGAGAGAAGGGAATCAAAAGTTGGTCGTGGAGGATCTTCAGATGCTAAAAAAAGTAATTAAAAATATAATGCACCTTCACAATTTCAAAAGCTTACTAAGAAAAAATAAACTTAGCAACTTTAAGATGTGTGAACTTCAGTTCCTGTGCTGGCTGGGGAATTCTGTGAGTTCATCTTTAATTTGCCAAGGTTGAGAAACACAAACGTTGAAAAAAACAGATTTTTTTAAAAAATTTTTTTTTGTTAACTGCATGCTGATGTTTCTTATAATTTATTTATTTACAGTTTTAATTTCTATAGCTACCCACCAACAAGCAGCTAAGATTACGGGGAATTAAAAGCAAAAAATATAATCAAGCAAAAAGCAGTTATAAAAGGGGGGGACAAAATGATTAAACAGATAAAGTGATTTACAGCTGGTTCACACAATGTCCCAGCCCAATGATTGTGTTGAGAAACAAGTCTTTAAAGATCTCTTGAACAACAGCAGAGTCAGACCATATGACTTGAGGGAGAGAATGTAACCCCAGAAGGCAATTGCCACTGCAGAGAAGGCACATACCTAGGTCCCATAATGTGACACTGTTTAATAGACAGGACCCAAAGCATGCAAAAAATCTAATAAATTTAATAAATACATCAAATTCTACAGGATAGGTAGATATCTCTATTTGGAAAGGCAGACTGGGAAATAATCAAGCACTATGCCATGTAGGCCTTTATAGACAGCAAACAGAACCCTGACTGTATCCAAAAGCCTAGTGGTTACACATGCAGCTTGAAGAGATGTAACACAAGCATACTGCAATGTGTCCAAGACTGCACAATAGCATTCTTGACCAGTTGTAACTTCTGGGTGGTTTTGAGGGCATAACCTTCCCCCTGTGATTCTCCAAATGTGGTGGATTGAATTAGATAATCTTTAACTTATGACTAATCACTTAGTGACCATTCAAAGTTACAATGGATTTCCCCAAAAGTACTCATGACCCAGTTCTGAAGTTCCAACGGCCAGTCCCCCCCAGTCATGTGACTATATGTTGGGCACTCAGCAACCAACCCGCATTTACAGCAATTTGCAGTGCCTTGTGGTCACACAACTGTATTTTATGACATTTTTGCCAAAAACCGGCATTTATGTTCAGTTTTCAGCAAAAATGGTCCATAGCAAACAGTGGACTTGCTTTATGACTGTGACATTTGCTTTATGATTGCAGTGTTTGCTTTACGACCACAGCATTTGCTTAACAATCACTGCAAAAAAAGATCATAATGGGTCCAATCAATGATGACCCACTTTGCAACCGTCAAGACTTACAACAGTAATGGGAGGCTCCATTACAATCCTGAAGTTGAGGACTGCCACCTAATTAGGCCTTTAACTCCCCAACTTCCAAGCTAATGTGGCCAAGAATTCTGGCAGCAGTGATCATCTCAAAATAACTGTAAAAAACAGGTTGGCATTTAATACAGATTTGTCACTAATAATACCTTTCTTGTCTTTACAGCCTGACCTTCAAAGACAGAAGAAAAGAACAGGAAGTCTTTTCAACTATATGACTAACACTTACCATAAAATGGAATTGCTAAGCTGGTGTGCTGTTTCTCCTCTGTCTGCTTCAGATGTAATAATGATGATGCAAAAAGAGGGTTATTGATGAAATGTTTCATGTAATGCTTTTCACATTCTTCTTTCGTCTTCGTACTCATCTGGTTGGCTACATCTTGCCTATAAAAGAGTAAGAAATAGGACCAATAAGATGCTTGGCTTGTAAAAATTGTGATGATTAGAGATGTGTGAAATCTGATGATATAGAAATGAAATGATGGAAAATTCAGTTTCTTCTGGACTAGTCAGGAATTTTCAGAGAGGCTCCACAGGTACAATCTGAATCAAAACCATTGTGATCCTCTCATTCCAAGTGACAACTTGCTCAAACTGTGGATCAGAGCTCCAGGAACAACCCCAAGTTTCTTGTAGGACACAATAGTGTCCTTCGGATGCCTGGGTTGGACCAATCAAAGAGGTCCTACCTTCCTGTTGTGGGGTGTAGCTTTAAGAACTCTATGCTCAACAGAAGTGATCTGTCAATGAGAAAGGATTGATGATAGCATTTCTCAACTCCAGATCACATGAATGCTCATATAAGATAAAAATCAGTCTAACATGTGACTCCATGAGTTAGGCCAGATTAACTTGGGTCAGGTCCATGGTAGCCATAGAACATCCAAGCTACTCCCAGAGTCAGCACCTAGCAACAGCAGATTAAGTCCCCCAGAATCATAGCCTGGGAAACCACCACCACCAGCCTAGCTATGGACTCAATCAGCTCAGGTATGAAGGCTGCTGGGAAGCAGAGAGACTGGTACACAAGTAACAATTCCCTCTGATCCCTACAGCCCAACTTTGCCCAACTTCACAAATAGACTCTCACAACTGGCTATCTTGGGAGCAGAACTCCTGGAATCCATCAGCGCTTCTCAGATAACACCCCCATCCTGGGTCCTGTCCCAGAATATCTCCAAAAAAGGATTTCTCCCTCCTGGACCCAGCCAGGTTTCAGTAATGCAAACAAGGTTAACTCTCTTGTTCATGATCAAATTTATTACAGACTGATTGTGCAGCAGCTAGAAACAAGAGTTTCTGGAATCCCGATTAGCAGGCCTTGAAATACTGCACAGGATACAGAAGGTGATTATCACTACCATAAAAGGTAAAGGTTCCCCCTGCCGGTTGTGTCTGACTCTAGGGAGTGGTGCTCATCTCCGTTTCACAACTGAAGAACCAATGCTGTCCAAAGATGCTTCTGTAGTCATGTGGCTGGCATGACCATATGCCAAGGCACAGGGAACACTGTTACCTTCCTACCATACAGGCGGTATCTATCTATTTGCATTTTTATATGCTTTCGAACTGCTAGGTTGGCAGGATCTGGGGTAAGTAATGGGAGCTCACCCCATTACACGGCGCTTGAGTCTCAAACTCAGGCTGCCAACCTTCCAGCCAACAAACCCAATGTCTTAACTGCTTGGCCACCACACTCCACTGATGTTAACTTGTGAGCCCTCATCATATCTTCTTCTGCCAGTCAGCATGGTTAATACTCTTGCCTGCTCCCTTTCCCTTAGTCCTATCTTTATGACCATTCTCATTGTATATACATTGACATCTGGAAGATACCCCACTCAAATGCAACTGGTTTATCTGTACCAACTCTCACCAATTCCCAAAGCCACAATCCATCACTGCTTCCAAAAGAGCCATTTCTTCTTGAGCAGTCCAAGTAGGATCAAGGACAGGGAAGTTAGAGGTCTGCAGTGGGAAACAAGGATAAAAGGAAATCATTTTGGATTGCAATTGTGTAGGTTGATGAAATCCCACAAATTTTTCTGGATACCCCCATAGGCAGAACTTTTATTTGCATTTCCAGGGTACATACACACACAGGTTTATCTCCTCACAATAATTCCTTGAATCCCTATATCTTTCAGGCAATTATAAGCCTAAACACAAGTTGTTATCTTATCACTGCAGATATTGGAGTTCTAGTTGCAGAAATATCTCACTTATTCCCACAAAGCATGGAATCCAAAATCATTACAGCACAGGAAAAGAACTTTTAGTCGGTTTCACCTATTTTCTCACAAGATTCATTTTTAACTGGATAGAAGAAGCAGAACATATTATTTTTTTAATTTTTGTGACAGGTTGTGAAAAATCCTTTCAGATGATAGGCAACATTGCATGATTATGTGCAGTTCCACAGGTGATAGAAGATATAAAAGTGGAAAATATATTATTTTAATGCCCAAATTTCATGGGAAGTCATGAGAACGTGTTTTGATCCTTCTCATACACACATATATATAAACACATACAGTAAACAAATATGCATGGGTATGTGGGTGTGTGTATTGTCCATGTATGTAAGACCTCCTTACTCTTTCACTTTACACACACACACACAGATAGTCCTTGTTTAACAATTTTCTTGAATAGTGACCATCTGCAAATATGAGAGTAACAAACAGATAAAAAATCATCTTCCAATCAATGTCTGAATTTAGGGTACCACAATAAAAGCCTTCAGTAGGAAACTGATTAAAGATCTGGTCAGTTTCAGGCAGCAGTTGTGAGCCTGAGAGACTTCTAATTAACTAATTAAGGTCACAGAGATGAATGTGTTAGCTTGCCCTTGGCACAGCAATCTCTCTGCTCTGCCAGGGGGGAAAAAAAGAGGGGAAAAAAACGAGTCAGGGACAAGACACTGTAGGAGAGTGTTACAGGGTTTCTCTCTCTCTACCATGTTACTTAGCTACCATCTCAGTTAATAACTGTGTCTTCAGAACCATCTGTAGTCACTAAAAAAGGACTATACATACACACACAAGGCACACACCTATATGAAAAGGATTTTTTTATCTCATGCCTTTAATTTTGTGGCTCTTATTTTCTTCCTGCATTTGGCAAAGGAAGGGCAGATCATCATTGGTTATTTATATTCATAGTGTTTTTAAAACATTTAAAGAAATAATGGAAATCAGGATATAGCATTGACCCCTACATCATATACTTGATGTTCTAATGAGAGACGGAAAGGAAGGTGATTACAACTTCTGTATCTGGTGTCACAGATTCTTAGAACTTATATTTTGGACAGTTTTACTAGGCTCAATCTACTTGTAGATATTTGTTTAGTAGAATAAATTGGATGCCTTCTTCCCACCTAAACTAGGCTCCAAAAATGAAGGAAGACCATGAGATGGAAGTTTGGTTCAGTTATAGGGCTTAAAAAATGCTCAGAGGTACAATGATATTTAATTCTGGGTTTTGTATACTTGGTTCTGGTTGGTAGATTCTAATAAAGTAGAATCTACCAACCAGAACCAAGAAGAAAATCCCTCCTCACCTCCTCTTCTACACAATCGTAAAAAAATTAATATGCAGGCCGACAATGTAAATGAGAATGCTAAGCACAAGGTTCAGCATGCTTAAATGAAATGCTTGAGTGATTTGGTTGAGTGTATTATTGACATAGCTTTAAAATTATAATCAGAAGAATACAAGTTGCTTTCTTCTATTTAATTTTGAATTTATTCCAGGGGGATGGGTGAATTTCCATTTTTCTCATACCTACAGAATTGAAAATGGTATCCATATTTGCCCACAGTGCCCTTAAAAATCTGTTAGTGAGATTAGAATTTCCACTGCTGACTAACATATTTAATATTCAGAATAGTTACACAATTACTTTTGTTATTGAGGCAAACTGCTACTTATATACTTATGCTTTAAGAATTTAAGTAGCACTCCACATAAATTTTAAATAATTATGCCACACAATGTAAACATTACTCAAGCTATAATTATTGTTAGCTATGAAGCATTGTTATAGAATGTAACAAAGAATTTCTTGCTAATTTAACTGTGAGCCAGCGAATCCCAGAGGGGATATGGCATGTGTGATTAAAATAAAGCAAAACTTGCTTTACAAGTGTTAATTGGTTGAAAAATGTTAATTGTTCTGCATGACACATTATTAACAAATGCATTTTCTAATTCAGACTCTACATGAACAAAAGCATTACATCAGTAATATTTTGTTCAATTCCCAACTGAATATATTAACTGGGGGTTGTAGATGTTAGAGGAAATCAACGTTATCTGTAGTGTACCCAGTTGAAAATAATTAGGTTTGTTATATCCTTATTCATCAGATTTAGAATTTGGTATCTTGGAATATTGCTGGGGACAACGCACGGTTTCCCAGTTTCTTCTTGGTGGTTCCCGTTAAATTAAACTATTGAAATCCATGGCAAATTATCAAATTAAGCAGCATGTATTTGTTCTCTGGAAAAACAAGGTATGGGAGATTAGTAGGAAGCTTTGAGGCACATTTAGTCTGAGAACCCTCCAAAAGAATTTTGAAAATCCCATTCCCAGGTTTTTGGTACTGATATCTTATGATTCATATACTTCAGTGAGTGAAATAATCATTTAAAAAGGTAGACCTAAACATAAAACTTTCTCACACTTGTATTGATACACATATTCCATAAAGACATATAACAACAACTAAAGAAAGACAGATAATTAGAACTGTATATTTACCATTATTTCATAGGAATGGTCATTCTGATGTTTCTTATATTCAAATCCTCTTGTGAAGCACTGGAAAACAAGGTTATTTTTCTTCTTCTTTCTTGATAATAGGCAGTTTTGAGGATTCATAACATGCAGGGTTCCTGCCTCTCTGCCCCACCAATATAACTTCATCACGAACAAGAGTGTCCTGTCCTTGTTATTTCCAGAAACATTTTCAACAAGCATTTTCCTTTTGTTGACATTGTTCAACAAAAACTTCAAGAAATAACACACCCAGAAGAAAGCTGGGGGGCAGCCACTCTCCCTTACAAAACAGGTGACTATGATCAATGTCCCAAACTGACAAGGAGTTTCTTCTGAATAAAGAAGAGAATTCTTGTTTGTTCTTGGATGTGGATGCCACTTAACAAGCCCGGCCCAACTATGGAATAAAGATCGGCCTCAGTGGCCAAAGGATCTATGATCTTGGCAAATCAATCCTCCTTGTATCCTGTTCTCTCCCCTTGTAAATATAATTTACCTGCAAGCATAGCAAAAAAGGAGGTGGGCCGCATTCTGCACATTTGATGTACGGTTCTGCAAGGTAAGAGGAACATCCTCGGCATGGTGGCTTGTCAAAAGGGTCATCTGTGAAGGAGCAAAGCTAAGATGTATTTTAAAAATAAAAGGTAGGCTCCTATTAGCAAACTCCTTTCTTCCTTATTAATAGAACAATGGGTTTGTACATGTGTGTAGGTGTATGGGTGTGTATGTATGCATATATACACACACACACACACACACACACATACATATATATATATATATATGCATACATACGTACATATATATATATACTTGAAACCTAAATGCTGAGTGAGGGTTAAACATCGTTACAAGAAACAGCTAAAGTTCTTCAACTTCTTATTCCATAATTACACATATTTGGAAATCAATACACCAATTGTGCATGTTTCAGTGGGTTATTCAACTGGATGTGAAAAATCCACTTGCTGCAAGTGCAAAAGTGACATTCACAGAAGTGATCTCATGAGACAGGTCTGCTAGCACCTTAATTGCTCCCCAGTTTATTATAGTAGATAGTATCATGGACAAACACTTCACCAAAGGCCTGAGGTATCTATTCAAACAGGTAGCTCCATGTTTATAGAGGGGAAAATACCAAAAATGGGAATCAAACAACTAAGAAAAGCAAGCTACACAATCTTTTGCAATTCAGTTCAGTGACCATTAATGACAGCAGTCACAAATAATAATTATTTAGCATCATTATGTTGATTAAAACATGTAACACAACGAGAAAAACCTTTGACCTTAGTCATGGTCAGGTAGAATTCTCTCATAAACTTGACCCTGGACTCTCCCTTTAAAATTCCACTGTTAGAAAATGGCATATTTCAGAAAAGCACAAGTATTGGAAAGAAGAAGACATTTTGATCCACCTGACACCTTGGGTTAAAGAGGACATCACAAGGACTATAGCAGGTGTGGCCAACCTTGGCAACTAAGATGTGCACTAGCTGAGGAATTCTGGGGGTTGAAGTCCATACATCTTAATGGATGCCCTTGAACTACAGCATGTAAAGAACACAAAGTCTAACCTTTTCATTCCTTGATGTGACTCACTCTTGGATCTGCTCCTAGCCCTAGAAGCAAATGCAGACAACACTAGTGCTATTTGTTAACCAAAAGTCTTTACTGCTATCTAGTGTTATCCAAATATTTGCAGTCACTCTAATCCTGACCTGGGCATTTTATGGCCAGTGGGCCTTTGGCTATCCCTATCTGGCCCAGAAGTGGTGGGGGCCTGGGAGGTGAGGGTGGTGAGGTGCAGATGGCTAGGTATGGGTACACAGGTGGTGAGGTGCAAGGGGCCTGGGTGGTATGGGTAGCAAGGCACAAGTGGCAAGGGTAGTGAGGTGTGGATGATGAGGTATGGGGGGCCTGGCCAGTGTGAATGGCAAGGTGCAGGTGGTGAGGCACAGACAGTGAAGCATGGGCAACAAGGTACAGATGGTGAGGTGCAGGGAGCCTGGATGGTGAACATGGGTAGCAAGGTGCAGGGAGTCTGGGCAGTAAGGCACAGGCAGTGAGGGTGGGGAGATAGGGGTGGCAGGTGACAGTGGCATTCGCTGTGACATCCTCAGCTGAGTCTCGGCCCCTCCCAGCTGCTCCTAAAGACACCCATGGAATCCAACGTGGTCAATGGGGAGGGACTCTAATCGGGGGGCTTGCTACAGCCCTGCCCTCACCAAAAAATGAATTAATTAAATTAATTACCAAATTCAAATTTTAAATTTAAAATCAATCAATTCATTTTACGTTGAGGACAGGGCTGCAGCAAGTCTCTCCTACCTTGACCCTCCACAACAGTCCTACTTATTTTATGTTATTTATTTATTAAATGTATATGCCACCAAACTCAAAACAACTCTTGTGAAAATTAATTGCCCACCCCTACAGAAATACGACTTATGATCACAATTGGGACCAGAACTTCTTTCACTAACCAAGGCATTGTTAAGTCAGTTGCATCCAATTTTACAACCTTTTCTGTTGTTAAGTGAATCATATGGACATTAAGTAAATCTGGCTTCCCCCAGTGGCTTTTCTTGTTCAAAGCTGGTTTGGAAGGTTGCATATGGTGATCATGTGACTGCAGGATGCTGTGGCCCTCATAAATATAAGTTGCCAAGCACCCAAATTTTGATCAATTGACCACAGAGACAGTGCAACAATTGTAAATGTGAGGACCAGTCATAAATCAATTTTTTCAGTGCCGCCATAACTTCAAACAATTACTAAATAAATCATAGGTTGGAGACTACCTGTAAAGTTTAACTTCCTATTCATAATTCTGACAAAAATGGGGTATCTCTGGTCACTATTATTTATGGTTATTTTATTTTAATTGACATGCTGTCTAAAGATGCACTTATCTTCATTTCCACTCTGACATTTACAATAATATTCCATGCATCTGATAAAGTGGATCTGAGTCTGATAAAGCTTAGACCAACCCTCCTTATCCTGGAGGTTTACCCTGGATTTCCATTTGTAGAATTTCCAGCTGGCATGCCTTTGGTTTATATTGTAATAATATATGTTTAATTGTTAAGATGTCATTGTACTTTTGGTTATTTTTGCTACAAAATATTAACAGTACTACTATTTAAGAGATAGTCGTGTTCATATCTTTTCTCAACTAGTTTTAAGGCATTGAAAGTATTTGCAAGTTAAGCTCTAAGATGTCTGACCTCTGCCCTTTTCACAGAAAGTAAAGGAGCAGATCTGTCTCACAAATGGGTAAAAAAGTTGGCAACTGCCTTGAACCATCATACTGTAGAATGGGAAGGAATAACACCAGGGACTAATCCAATTCTCTGCAATCTGCTGGAAAATAAATTATTCCATTCTTGAGAGGTGGCTGTTTGGCCTCTTTTTAAAACTTTCAGAGACAGAGAACTCACAACCTCACTATTAAGACTGCTCCATAACAGAACAATGTTGTGCCTCATATATGAAGCGTCTCCTGACTTCACCAAAGTCACACTGTCGAATGCTAAATGCCTACTAATGTAACCTATTCAACAAAGGTTAAATAACATTCTTGTTTCTAAACAGTTTCTGTAATCCCAGAGTTAACATTGCTTACTACTGAATGAAGCCAGGTGATCCATGTTCCTTCCCAAGTTGTAAAGGTAGTTAGTTGCTTCCTTTTGAAAGATGCTATTTCAACACATTCAGCCACTGCAATATGGAAAAAGAAGAAACGTATCTAGCAATTTCTAAGCATCAAGAATTTATCATGAGTTCCTCTCCATTAGATTCAGGTGAAACAAACTCTGCATGCATCTATAAATCCTAATTTTTCAAAATTAATCACTGTATACATCTATATTTTGAAAACTCATTAGATTCAAAGGAACTGCCTCCACTGAATAAAGAGGAATTCATTTTAGTGTTAGCAAATGGATTAATCTGAGTATAGGTAATCCTCACTCAATGACTACTTGTTTAGTGACTGTTCAAACTCATAACAGTGCTAAAAGAATGGTATTTACCATTGGTCCTTATAACTATGGTTGTCACAGCATCTCCACAGTCACATGATCATGATTCAGGTGCTTTGCAACCGTCACAGAATTTTGACATGATTGCCACTGGCAGCCTCTGATGCTGGCTTGCAACAAGCAAAATCAATGAAGAAGCTGGCAGGAGGTTACAAAACACAACTGTATGATGTTGCACTTAATGATGGTGCAAGAGTTGTTTAACAACAGCAACTGGAAATGCCAGAACTGCTGTCACTAAGCGGCACAGTCACATGATGACTTTACATCCATGACACTTAGTGACAGAAACTGCGATTCCAATTACCCTTATTAAGTGAGGAAAACTTACACTTTCAGAGAATGAGGACATGCATGGAGAAATTTTAAGATGTGTAAATGCTGATAGAAAGTGAGAATATATTAAATAAGTAGTTGCAAAGTCGCTTAGCGACTGTTCGAAGTTACAACAGACCTCCCCAAAGCTATATACGACCCGTTTTCAAAGTACTGTACTAACAGTTGTCCTCCTGTCACATGATTGGATTTTAGGCACTGAGCAACCATCTCACATTTATGACCATTTGCAGTGGTCACATGGCAGTGATTTTGGGCTCTTTTGCCAGAAATTGGCATTCACTTCCAATTTCCAGTAATACAACCAGTGTTTACATGATGACCCACTTAACAACTGCCACAATTTACAACCGTAATCCTGGCCTCAGTTATGGTTGTTAGTCAAGGACTTCCTTTATTTGCCCAAAGTAGCAAAAATAGCTGAATTCAAGACTGCTTTTCCACTGGTGGAAATATAAGTTACATCACATGAAACATAAAAGTAATTTGAATGTATGGGGAATGGCGTGATTAAGAAGTGTGTGAGGTAAAATGAGACATTTGAGACAGCAGTGAAGAGCTGCTGAATGAGTGTGAATTGAACACAAGAGTGAATAGAACGAACGAAACAGAATGAACAAGGATCGCATCACAAAACCAGTACATGAAGGAAGAATGAATGGACAGAAAGGGAAGACTGAAATAAATCATGGTGATTGTAGAGGAAGTCCCAAAGAGAGGACTGCAAAAGGCAATGTAGAGAATGTGGCATGAGGTGTGTGTGGAATTCCCCAGCCGACACATGGACTCCAACTCCCAGAATTCCCCAAGCAGCCATGCTGGCTGGGAACTCTGGGAGCTGAAGTCCACATTTCTTTAGGTAGTCACGATTGAGAAACACTGTTCCACTCTTGTAAAAACTCTTCCAAATAAGGCTTCCCCATGTATGCTCATACACGCAGTTTTCTTGGAATTATACCCAAGTGGTTTGGCCCCTGCTTTCTTTTTAGGCATTTTTTCAATTTCCCCATTCAGGGAAAATCTCCCATCCAAATCCTAACTAACTACGACCGGTTGGGCTTCTGCTGGAAACGGACGCTGCTGCCCCCTAGCGGGCGACAGCCGCTACGCCACGACGTGACCATCTCCTCCGACAGAATGACCCAATCGCTCCTTCCGCCAGAGGCCGCTGCGACGTCAGCGCCACGCGCCCTTTCGTCCAATGAGCAGGAGCCCCAGCGGCGCGCCCGCCCGCCCGCGTGGCTCTTCTTCGCCGCACGCGCTCCCCGCTTTTGTTGCTCTCCCCCCTCCTCCTTTGACCGCGCATGCCCCATTTCCGGCTCTTTTCTCCCGCTTCCCCTCCCTCCCTCCGAATCATCTCCCCGGCTTATTGATTGACTGACTGGCTTCTTTCTTCCTTCACGCTCTTCATTCCACCGAAACCAGCTGCTCTGCCTATACGCCCTTAATCGGCCTTCCGACGTTCAACGATACCTGCTCCGGGCGACCTCCGGGCGGGAGGTCCTCATTTTTCCTCGTTCTCCTTCTCCTTTCTTTTCTTTCCTGTTGATGCTTTTTTTTTCGGCGCGCGCCCTTCCTCACGCTCCGGCTCAAGCGTGCTCGGGCGCGAGTGGGAGGGGCGTCAGGGGGGTCGCGCGCATGGAATCTCCTCCCCTCTCCCCCTCCTGGCGGGCACCGGCCCCTCCCGCTTTCCCGCCTTTTAGCCGCGCGCGCGCCCGTTGTTCCGGCGCGTAGCAACATCGCGAATAAACGAGCGAAAAAGACGTGGACGTTCTTCCGACTCCCAGGAGTCCCTCGAGCGTGAGGAAGAAGGATCGAGGCGCCCGGCATTTTCTTATATCACGGGCCCCTTCCTCATCCAGCGGCACCCAGGACGGCTCGTGACATTTTATTATAAGTCATCCCCGAGTCCGGTTATTCGGAATGAAATCCCAAAGGAGCTGCCAGTTCCGCTTCATGGAAAGGGCTCTTTGAGGTCCTCGGTGCTCTCGAAGCTTGGTGGTTTTCCTGCAGAAGTCAGTTAACATCATCAGGGCATCCGATGGGCTCTTTGCTCCATTTCTTGTACTAACCGAGCCTCGTGTCTGTATATACTGTATTCTCATTAACCCGGATCATGATTTGTAGCAGAACTGCAAAAACTGCAGACTTCCTGGAGAAGGCAAGCGGGCTTTTTTATTACGAGATGTTATTGGAGAAAACCTTTCGCCTTCCCTCCAAGAGGCTTGTTCAAATCCATGCAAAAAAGAAAGGAATGGTGAGAGAATACGTACGCTTCTAAGGGGGTAGGGACAGCTAGACAGGACCTTCCGGTGTCCACCCCCTTTTTTAGGAACGTATCACTCTGTCTAGCTGGCTGTGTGAAAATCTGTTTCCTGCTGTTTCCCCTTTCATAGAAACGGACATACTCTCCTACCGTTCCTTCCTTTTTTGCATGGATTTAAACAAACCTGGAGGGAAGGATAAAGGTTTTCCAATAACATCTCGTAATAAAAAGCCCGCTTGCCTTCTCCAGGAAGTCTGAAGTTTTTGCAACTAACGAGCCTCACTTTCTTGCAGGCTTCTTCCTGTACCTTCCTCTCAAGGGGAGGTACAGGACTTTTTCCTGGAGCACCAAGGCTCCCCCATATCGCGCCGTCATATCTAACTGGCAAAAGTATTCCATTTCCAATCGCGATTACGTTCCGTTCATCACATTGGGCAGTGATATGGATGCAACCTTAAATCCCGCGCACTCACATCCGGTCTCTAGAGATAGTCCTGCCCGGAACGATTGTGACGGCCGCGTGTTTTCCACGAATCGCTTTAAGAGAAAGGACAAGCAAGATGGCGGCTGCTACCGTAGGCCCATGTGGGGAGGCGAAAGACCTCGACGCTGAATTGGAAGAAAACGATAGCGGTAAAGTGGGGGAGCGGGCTGTAACCGGTTAGCCGAGTTAGGGAAGAGGGTAGTTATAAAACAGCGGAGAAAATAATCTGAATTGACAATTGACTGGAAGTGGAGGATAAAGGGGTCCCGGTGAGAATGTCTGACCCTCATCGCCTCCTCTTGCAGCTCATTATATCTGGTGTCTGTACCTTGTTCGTTCTCAACTCCCAAATAGTTACGTGTCATTCGCTTTTCTTGGTTGGTTTATTCTTTCTCTCAGTATTAATTGCTTCACAAAAAGCAGCTTCGTTGCCTCTCCAAACCCGCTGCACTGATGACATTTCTTCATAAGGTAATGACATTGAAAGATTGATTATATTGGTGTCCAGCCTTGGCAACCATATAGAAAGATTATCTCCAGAATAACGCTGCTCTCATAGCCACTGTAACTGAGTCCGTCCACTTGGCTGCTGGTCGTCCTCCACCGTTCCCAAATTAGAGTCTTTTTCAGAGAGCTGGGTCTTTGGATGATATGTCTGAAGTAAGATAATTTATGCCTGGTCACTTGTCCCTCCAGTGAGAATTCAGTCGATTTGGTCAATGATTCATCGTTTGTTTTCTTGGCTATCCAAGTGCATTTTCTATCCTTCAGGGTCCAACGTTTAGTTGCATAGCATCACAGGGAATACCGTTGCTTGCACTCTTGTGATCTATTAGATAAACATCACAGCATCTGAATATTTTTAACAAGGCTTTCATGAGTGCTCTTAACACTCATGTGTTAAGATGAGTCTAGTCCATGGCATATTCTCTTGACTGCTTGTTGCTTTACTGTTGATGGTTAATCCTAAAAGGCAGAAACTATTTACCATTTCAATATATTAGTTATCAATTCTAAGACTGGTTGTTGTATGTTTGTCATTAGTTTGATTGCTTTTATACTTGATTTTAGTCCCATTTTTTTTCTATGCTCCTTGACATGTATTATTGGAGTTTGCAAATCCCTTACAGTTTTGGCTATCACATATCTATCATCAATATAGCACAGATTATTGATGTTTCTTCCTCCATTTTTAAAATCATACTTAGCTTCTCTCAATCCTTCTTCCCTTATTATGTATTCAAATAATATAGATTCATATAAGATGTATTCAAATAAGAGAATATACAGCCTTGTCTCACATTTTTACCAGCTTGCAAAACAGTGCTGTACTCTCCTGATCTTTAGACAATTCAGAAAGATATAATTATCAGTGGAATCAAAAACAACTGAGAGATCAAATAGATCTAAATGGATTGCATCACCCCATCTTGGTCCTGCTGAAAATTGTTTTTGTTGTGCAAAACACACATTCTCATTTTTTTAAAATAAGTTTCCCTTATTCTTGTGAGCTATTAGTTAAAGCAAATGACAAGTATTTGAATTTAATTAACTTACAAAAAGTTAGATAAAGTACTTTCTCACTTATGGATATGATAAAAGTAACAAGGATGTACTGTTCTTTTAGGATCTGAATGGAGCTCAGGGATTCCAGAAGATAGCTTCTCAAGTGATGATGAAGAGCAGGAGAGTGAAGTTGATGATAAACCTAAAACTCCAAATACCAGAGTTAAAGATGCAGCAGGATCCAAAAATTCAGGCAATGCTGGATGGGCTGAAGCCATGGCCAAAGTGCTTAATAAAAAAATTTCTGATGATAAACCCACTATCCTGTTGAAAAACAAGGAACGGGATGTAGAACGAAAAAAAGAAAAACAAGAGAGGTTGGAGCAGAGGAACCAGGTATGGAATGAAGTAGAATAATACCACTATCAGTATTCAAGAGATGTGCAGAAGTTGAGATACTGGTAGTCCTCAACTTATAACCACAGATGGGACCAGAATTTCCATTGTTAAGCAAGTGAGTTGTGCCCAGTTTTGCAACATTTTTTCCCACATTATTAAGTGAATCTTATCTCGACGGAGAATGTTGCACAGGGAGGGAGCCACCAAAGAGAAGGCCCTTCGTCTTGGTACTAGTCGATGGACCTCTTTAAGAGAGAAAACTGTAATATACTATACCTTGCTCTGGTGGGTCAGGTAAATGTAACTGGGAAAAGACAGTCCTTTAAATAACCTGGCCCCCAAACATGTAGGTCTTTAAAGGAGTCAACCAGTACCTTGAACTGGGCCAGAAGCAAAATGGCAACCAGTGCAGCTCCTGAAAGAGAGGTGGCATGTGTGCACATCTAGACTTGCAGAAAGCCATGTGGGCCACCACATTTTGAAACAAGTGAAGTTTCTGAATGCTTTTCAAGGATACTTTTCAAGTTAATTGAAGAAAAGCAAGTTTATCCTTCTTGCACTGAAGATGATTCCCTGCGGTTTCCTCACCATTGCTCTTTGGTCAGGAAAAATGATTATCAGTGATCATTATGATAGTGTTGTCCTGTAGCAGCTTGGAGGACATTTTCACTTCAACCCTTCAATTTGGAATGGTCAATTCTTTCTTCAATCCTTTCTGTTAAATAACTAATTTTTCTCCTGTATTTATAACACAGCTGAATAAAAAGCGTGAGTGGGAAATGATGTGCCGAGTGAAGCCAGATGTTATCAAAGACAGAGAAGCTGAGAGAAACCTTCAGAGAATTGCCACAAGGTAAAAGTGAGTGTTGGGTTTTGGAAAGTAATATTTGATGTTTTAACTTTTAATGCCAAATGTTTTAATGTTTTTAACCTTTTAATTGTTTTATGCTGTTATTTATGGTATTGTAGGCTGCTTGATACTGAGTGGATGGCATATAAATGTAATAAATAATTAGCAAAGCTACAGTGTGCCAGAGTTATTTGCTTCTGATTGAATCAAATTCTTAGGTGACTTGAGTGAGCTGAATTATTTGTATGTGATTCTATCTCATGAAATATCAGATTCAACAAAAGAGTTCAGAAGTCTAATAAAAAACATAAAATATGGTTTGCACTGTAATGTAGTAATTGGACTGGATTTCTTTGACTTTTGAATAAGTTTGGTGATTAAAACTCTTTTTGATATCTTGTCCCTAATGATGTTTCCTTGTTTAATACCTGTGCTGGGCCCAAGGGGCCACTAATCTTCAATCCCTTTAAGCACATTAAACTTAGCTGCCTAATTATTTATTTTAATTTCCAGGGGTGTGATTCAGTTATTCAATGCAATCCGGAAACACCAAACAAACGTGAATGAGAAGATGAAAGAAGGCGGTGGTTCTGAGAGGAAACGAGCTAAACTTATCTCTTCTGTTTCCAAAAGAGACTTTATTAGTGTCCTGCGAGGAATGGATGGAAAAGAAATGGAGCAAAATGCTGCCAGAAATTCATTAAAGAGTGAGGTAAGGGCTGCTCCTTGGAGCAACATTTTGGTGTGATTAAGGCAACCTTTCATTGGCCTCAAAGGTAATTGGGCTGGAGTTTTATTATATCTGCTAATTCTCACACATGGGTAGACTCAAGTGTCTTTAGTCACAGTCTTTAACCGCACTGGTTAATCATGAATTTTCCAGTCCCTCTTATGGTTGTAAGTCAAGGACTATCTATATTGAAGAAATTGAAAAAAACCTGTAGAATTTTTATATATGAAATTCAAGCTAAACCTGGAAGTTTTTTCCCCAGTATGAGGCAGGATATTGACTAATGATTTCATAACACCTTGAACAGCTTTCCTAGAGTAAGGCTTATATATCAAAGAACCCTTAATTTGATTACTGTAAGTCTAATCTTACTTAGTTCCCATATCTGGGTTCATTGTTATGGATTTCTATGTTGTTTTGGCTAGACTTACTTTGCTGAAATATAATGCTTCTTTAGCAGACACATTTCCAAATGGTAGAGTCGTATGAAAAATATTGGATAGCAATGGAAAAAAAGATAAAATCATGTAGTCATTAAGTGAATTTGGTTTCCTCCACTGAGTTTATTGGAAACCAGTTGGGAAGGTCGCAAATGATAATTGTTGACCCTGGGGCACTGCAACCATTATAAATACATGCTAGTTACCAAGCACTCGAATTTTGATCATGTGATTTTGGGGAATGTGAGAATCAGTTGTAAGTCACCTTTTGCAGTGCTCTTGTAAAATTGAATGGTGGTAAGTTGAGGACTACCTGCACTTGGATTTGAAAGATAATTAATGCTTCTTTGAGGAGAGTAAAATAATGTTAGCTTTAAAGGAGACAACAAGTGGTTTGCTCTCTTGCAAAAGTTGTCTCAATCCAGGCATATGGGATAACTCGAGTCCTAGGTGCTGTCTGAGCTTGGCTGTTTTTCTGCAGATGTTTCATTACCCAACTAGGCAACATTATCAGAGAGCACCTAAGATTCCACAGTTCAACCCTGAGCTACAAATATTCTCATCTGTTGATACAGGATAACTACTGTCTTGTCTCCAGCTTTCCATTTCAGTTCTCATTTTCATTACTTTCCCCTACTTTCCATCACCAAATTCTCAGGACAAATTGAAATCTGAAGGAAGCCCGGCGTGGAGTATCTTGCGAGATGATTACATGATGGGAGCCTCAATGAAGGACTGGGATAAAGAAAGTGAGGAGGAGAATAATGTTGGGAAAGACAGCAGCATCAAGCAGGAAAGTGGAAGTGATTCCGATCGATAATAGAAGAGTTTACAAATCCAGGGTTATTTTTGATACTATGTAGGAATTTGGGTTTAAAAGAAGGATGCTTTTTTATACAACACAAAGACCACATTAAAGAACATGAAAGTCCATTGGGTTGGGTGACCAATACATTTAAATAAATCATAATGGTAATTTTAGCAAAGCATTGGTTAACTATCCTATGGCAATTCTGTAGTAATATTTCATGAACTCAGCTAATCCAAATTCATACATAATCATGAATATTTATAAACACATATATCTATATGTTGTATCTTTACAGTCAGGAAACTTCTGTAATAGAAGAAGATGTAGATTTACTCTTTTCCCTTATCTGTAAAAGCAGCTGTTTAAGTACTAATTTTGATTAGCTCTGTATTTGTCTCAAGTCCGAAAAACTTAGGGAGAAAATTTTCATTTGGTTTCAGTGGTAACTGAAGTTTTGGCGAAACATGCAGATTTGGGGATGAAATTCCATGGTCCTTGCTTACTCATTTCATGGTCTTAAGCAGCTATTTGGCATTTTAGAACAGAAGAAAAAAGTTAGAAAAAAATTAAACCTGGCAATTACAGTTGTAAGTTGTGACAGTAAAGTGGCCTGACTAGGCCTGTTTTTACAATTTTTTTTGTGCTGGTTGTTAAGTGAACCCATTATTTACTATGGGCTGGTTTTTGCCAGAAACCAGAAATAAATGTCAGTTTCCTGCAAAACCATCATGGTCATGTGATTGCAAGGCAGAGCAAATGGCTGTAAATGTGGGCCAGTTGCTTAGCGCCTAAAATGTGTGACTAACATTGGAAGTTCGAAATCAGATCTTAAGACCCTTTTCACCATAACTTCAAATAGTCACAAAGTGACCAGCTGTAAGTCAAGGACTACCTGTATATACATATAACTTGAAAGAATAATATATTGCTATATCAAGAGTAATAATTGTTATTGCTGAATTTTGTATATTTATTTTCTTTAATCGTCCCTAAAATATGGCTTCTTAGCTCTCATAAATATAACATCACATTAAACATAGTTAATACTTCCCCCAAGCTGTAACAGGCTAATATGGAAGTAAATGTGGATTCTCAAGTTAGGCATAGCATTATATGGAAGTGGAAAAATATTTTGAAGATTTGCTGTTCTTAATGTAAAAATCAAATCCTAAGCAAAAAACTGGGCCCTGATTTAAGAGTCTTCTCTTAAAAACTGAGCAGAAGAAGTAACCTGAAATAATTTGAGACAGGCTCCCAGAACCCTTTTGGTCAAGGAAAACTAATTGTTGCAGGACATTCTTTCCCAAAATCAAGATATGCGGATTTCAACTTCTCACTAATGGCTGTGTGCTGGGGGAATGTTGGTAGCTGAAATGTGGACATCTGGAGGGCATCACAGTGAATGTTGCTGCACTAATAGGCTTCGTCCTGTTTAGGTAAGGATGCTGATATAAAAATTACATATTTACAGATCAGTTGCTTAAAAGTCAAAATAATACAGTTACAGAGACATGTAATTACTTCCCTGATTATGAACTCATTAAAGAGATTAAAAGTGACCAAACTGAAATGGAAATTAAGTCAACCTTCCATGAAGTAATCTTGGTATCCTGAACCTTGTTTCATTATCCTGTATGCATTGAGTTTCTTCCCTACAACATATCTAGAGAATATGTGTGACTTTGTCAACAGTGTTTGTATATTGTACAATAGTCATTTCTCTCTAAATTGATTTCTTGCCTCATCATTTCTGCATCAGATCAAAAACTAAGGGGAATGATAATGAAAACTTTTTTTAATATATTGTATTTATTTTCAACAAAGTAAAAGAGAATACAAAGTAAAAGGCAACAAAGAACAATGAAATAATAATGAAATAATATATGACAAATAATAACAAAGTCTAATTTATAAGGGGGGGAAGATACAACTATCAAAAAAAACCTCCCCATCACACCCAACCGAGCTCCAATTGAATCTCTATCCATAAATCAATATTTTAAAAAAATGTTTCCCTCAATCTAATTAAAATACTATAATAAAATCTGTATACTGTAATAAACATTTCCTTTCACTGTATATCCATATTTTAATTAAATTTTAATTTATACAGTATTTCGTCTAAACATTTGAACTTGTCCCCAAATCATCAGATTCATCCATGAAGATTCTGTTGTTTGAATTCAGAAGCAGAACGATCCGGAACAACTTCCAATCTGTTAGAAACTTCTTTATTATCTTCTTTCAGGAGAATTACCGATATAAACATATTTCAGTCTTTCTCATCTCCCTCCTCTGGAAAGCCTCATATGAGATAAAGCACAACAAGATCTTCAGTGGGATGTCTAAGACAACAAATCCAGTCCATGGCTCATTAAGATCTCACATATCAAAACAGTCCTAAAACATTAATAAATTCAGATAATCAAACCACCTGAATCATCCTCAGAAATCTTAACATTAGTCTCAGCAAAAGTAGTTCTTTGCCCATCCTTACAAAATTCCCTTGAAAACATTTTTGCAGTATTTGTTCAGCAATAAATCATCTTACAAATTGAACTATAGTATTCCCAAGCAAGTAACCTCCTTCTGCTAGAATCAAATTCACACTAAGAATTCTGCTTAACTCCCTAATTATACCATCTTTTACTTCTACCTGTTTTCTCTGGAGACTTTCTCTGTTTGAAAACGGTCTCTTTCTCCCATAAAGCCAGCAATACATGATTAAATGCAAACTTTTCCTCTAACAACTTTATGTCTTCAACTCCTAAACCAAAAGTTCTCATTTTCCCCTTTCCTTGTATAGGTTCAAATTCAGATTGACTCATTTTATATTTTTCGACTTCTGACTTTTTTTCCATTTTTTTCAATATTCTCCTCTTTTTTCCCCTCTAAAAATATTTACAATGTTTGTATATTTTTCTCAAATGTCTGCAGTTTCTCCCCCATATAAACCTCTATATTTTCATTAAGTTTTTGGATCTCCCCCATTGCGATACAGTCTTTAAAGTGCATGATTTGTCTTTGGAGTGTGGCATCTGGTCGGTGTGCCATCCTGAGTCCCTCTTTTTGTAAAAGTCATTCTGTAGCTTCTGACACCCCAGATATCTATGGTAGTAGATGCCAATATTTGATCTTATTTTGTACAGACATCTGTCATTTTTGTCTTAAACATTTCTGGGAGATAAAGGGTGCTCCATAGTGATCTTGACTCAGGCAGAATATAATACCAAAGTTGTTGCTGTATTGGATGATCAGATTTGTACAGATGGGCACAACCAAAGGAAATGAAAGGTTTTTACAGGCAGCTAGGGCTCTATCGTAAGAAACTAAGGCAAAGCAAAATCATCACAGAAAGCGAGTGGTTTACCATATCCCCCACAGAGGTTCCTCCAGCAAGGAAAGTGCACAAGGAAGGTTTCCCTTTAAGATCTATAGTGGCTTTAAGAGGAAGGAAGTCTTATTTGGCAAAAATGTTAGCCAAAAAACTGGGTTTCCTAACGAGATTCCAATACCATTGTGCTGTCTGGGAGATTTTTTAACAGACCTTAAAAGGATTACATTGGAGGAAATAATGGCATCCTTCAATGTTACCTTGTTGTTCACATCAATTCTGCTAGAATTAACAATGGAGACTTTGGCCATAAAACTAAATGAGGTGTATGACAACACTAGAGACCACCTGAGTAGACTAGATGTTACGGAATTATATAGATATTATCAGAAAACATTTTTACTTCTGCGGGAGTGCTATATGAGCAGATTAAAGGGATCCCAATGGGATCCCCATTTCTGGAATTGTGGAAATAATATTGCAGAGACTTGAAGATATTTAGGCAATACCAACCAAGATCTTGGCATAGGTATATTGACAATAGCTTTGCCATTGTCCAGAAAGCAGAACTAGATAATTTCCATGTGTTATATAATAAAGATTTTCCACACATCCAGTTTACTATTGAAAAAGAGGCTGATAATAAATTGGCCTTTTTGGATGTTCTAATTCATAGACAGAATGATGGAATGCTGGAAACAAGTGTATTTCAGAAAGCCACTGATACAAGTCAGATTCTTAATTATAACAGTAATCACCCACAGGTTCATAAGAGAAAATGTGTAATAGCTCTATTAAGACACACTGTAGCACCCCCACGTTTAGAAAAACAGAAATCCAATACTTGTGTCGTCAATTCCAGGCTAATGGTTACCTGCTGTCGTTTATTAGGAAATGTTTAAGAAAAAATAACAGATGCCTGTGCAAAATAAGATGGCATCCACTACCATATATAGCTGGGGTGTCGAACGCTATGGAAAGGCTTTTACAGTAACAGGGATGGGAGGTGGCAAACTCCAAAGACAAATCATGCACTTTAAAGACTGCATTGCTGTGGGGGGGGGCAATCATGTATTATTTACAGAATTGATTGCATGGGCTGTGATTGTAATTATG
>JANHZU010005293.1:29484-43039 GCA_032468055.1 Acrochordus granulatus | reverse complement strand
ATTCCATTGAAAATGATTTTTTTGTGAATATTTTTGGGGGCGTGGAACGGATTATCTGACTTTCCATTGTTTCCTATAGGAAACTGCGTTTCGCTTTATTAGAATTTCGTGCTAAGAGCATTCTTCCGGAACGGATTAATCTCGTCTTGTGAGGCACCACTGTATTCAGGTCTTCGCCAGTTACAAAAAAAAAAATCAATAAACAAACAAACAAGCACACACATAAACAGAACTCCTGAGGGTTACTTGTGGGAAGCTCCTAGGACTGCGATGCACTATACCAAGAAGCAGCAAAGCATCTTAATAATATTAATAAATAATTAATAATAATGATGAAAAACCCTACACCAGAATATTTCTTAATGATATTTCAATCAATAGATAGGCACAGAATATTTCTTTAATCCTAATATATAGACAGGAAATTATCGCACTTCCCCAGATCTATCTTTACCAAATTATACCCAAGTGACAACTATATATTCAAATCAGTGAAATCTTGTCCTGACTGTCTCTCTTCCAATGTTCTATCATACTCAAATATAACAAGGAAATAACCCAGATAATGATGATTTTTCTGCTGGGATCAACAGAAATTAGATGAGACCTCATTCAAATAGAGTTCTCAAATGTCAATATGATTGTCATAGAAAGAATACTACTTCTCACTATCATACATTACAGCTACACACTCTCATAATGATGGCATTTTATTTATCAACATAATACAAATTTTTGCCCCCACAACCTGGCTGCAGAAGATATGCTGATATCAAAATTAATTTTCAGCTGATATCATTACAAAGGGCATCAAGCTGAATATGTGGCAAGAAAAAGACAGTGAAACAAAGTATTTTAACATCCCTCCAATCTGTTGCCCACTCAGTTCCTGGTATGGTGCCTCATTATGGTCTATGGGACTGTTCTTGAGATGGATAAGTGAAGAATGCAGGGAATGTTAAAACCATATCCTCCCAAGCAAGAACACCCAACTTGGGAGTGAAAGTAATCCCAACTGCCCAGCTAAAGTAAACAAGCAGCAGTAATACATGAAGATGCTGAAGGCAGTGATCACATTAATGACAACAGCAAATACACAATTTAATATGGCTTGGAAGAAAGCAGTAATAAGTCAATCTGTATGGATAGACAAGATACAATGGTTGAAAACATATGGGATCCTCAGGTTGGATGGCACTCAACATTATAATAGAGAATTTTTCAGAGTAATAATGCAACTTACAATGCAATTAATTTAAAGTCTTATGAACATGTTGCTGGAGTTACTGTGCAGGAAAAGAAAATCTAAAAGTGCAAAGAGAATTACAGTGGGAACATGGAATATAAGAAGCATGAACATGAGAAAGTTCACCATAGTGAAAGACAAAATGAATTGACTACACATTGACATCTTAGGCATGAGTGAATTAAAATGAACTATACTTGGACACTTTCAAGCAGAAGATCATACTACTTATTATCCAAGATGGGAAAACAAAGTAGGGATGGCACTATTTGAAGAACCGCCTTTTCCCAATTGTATCTATTCAACCCACTAGAGAAGGGAGGCAAAGAATGCTGCAGGTCCCCTTTCCTAAGGACGTCCATCTAGTGGGATCAAGAAGAAGCACCTTCTCTGTGGTGACTCCCTCCTGGTGGAATATCATCCTCATACAAATAAGTTTGGCCCCCTCTCTGACAGTCTTTTGCAAGGCCTAAAAACATGGTTTTGTCAATTGGCCTGGGAACCTCAGAGTGAAATGGAGCCCATCAAAGGCTGGTTTGATTGTTGTTGCCAGAGTAGGGGGTTTCTTGAGGTTTTGTATTGAGGTTTTATTTTTGTAAGCCACCTGGAGTCACCGAGAATGAATTGGGTGGCCATATAAATTTTTCAAATAAATAAATTTTATAATCAAGAAGGATACAGCAACAACAAAACTTGGATATAATGCAGTCAATGACTAAAAAATACCAATTACATTTTATAGGCAATCCTTTATTTTGAGGCTTATCCAATTTTATGTTCCAGTAACTAATGTGTAAGTTTTATGGTAAGTTCAATCTGAAATCTATACATCATATAAGTAGGATGACTGGAGATTGGAATGCCAGTATTGGAAATAGTAAGAAGGAAAACATGAGTTGGACTGTATGGCTAAGGTAACAGAAATAAAGCAGAACAATGAGTTGTCTGTCTTGGCCAATCCATTAATTTACTCACTGCTAATACATAGTTCAGGTAATCCAAATAATGTTTATATGTGGACATAAACAGACAGGGCTCACAAAAAACAAGTTGAGTATATATTGGTAGAAGGAGTTGGAAAAGTTCCTTTATAATAACAAAGTAGTCGCTAAAATTGATTGTGAAACAGATTATATGCAAGTTCCAAGTAAACTAAGCAGAAGCACAAAGCCAACCAATTCCACAATATGATTTTGACTTATGCTGGCCATTTTCAAGGAGATCACCAGGAACTGCTTTGAAGTCCTGAACTTCACTAGTACGGAATGAGAAAAACTATGGAATGAAATCAGAAAAGTTGTTAAGAATGAATGGAAAACAGACTGTCAAAGATCAATAAACCGAAGAAAGCAAACTGAAATCAGATGATGGAAACAATCAAGAAAAGAAGTTAAAGCCAAGTAAGACAGAATTTAAGAGAGCCATTAGAAGAGACAAGAAGCAATATGAGAATGACATCTGTAAAATAAGCAAACATGGAAACAGACATGGATAAACAAGGAAAGCTTTCCCAAAGAACTCTGAACACCAAAGAAGGTTCCAACATCAACTTAGCATGCAAAAGTATGGATAGATACAGACTGATTCAGAGGATCAACAGGGCAAGGAGTCTACTAAAATTCTTTATAAAATAATTTTGTAAAGTTTAATCTGGTCAAGGCTAGAAACCTGGAGACTGTGAGTTCTGGTCCCATTTAAAAAGCTGGCTGGATGATTGGATCAATTACTCACTCTCAGTCCAATTCAATTCACAGAATTGTTGTTGTAGGGAAAATAGGAGGAAGATGTATTAGATACGTTCACCACCTTGAATTATTTATAAAAATAATAAAGATGGAATAGAAATAAATACATAAATGAATAAATAAATGACAACATCCAAGATACATTACAAATTACAGATAGAATTAGACAATTAGATTAGTAACTTATCATAGTTAGGTTAGCAGTCCGATCATTATCAAGTTGGAAAGCAACAGGAACTTTTTTCTGAAATAGTTCTGAAATATCTTCAGAAATATTTTCTGAAATATCTTCAGAAGCTGTAAAGATGTAAAAAGCCACAGTTAAATATGCCTGGGTATAATAAACCACAGGTGAACAAAGTTGACAAACTCAAATCAAATCTTGATTATACTCATAGACCAGCATATGAGAGACTCATGAACTAAGCAACACCAGCAAATCTGGAGAATGGTACAACAGCCAACAAACTGGAAGAGGGCTGTCTACATACCAATATCAAAGGACTTAACAGAGAGTGCAAACCATCATATAATATCCTTAATTTCACATGCTAGTAGAATAATACTTAGGATCATCCTGTACAAATTAGAACCCTTCATGGAAAGGCAGATGCCAAATGTTTAAACTGGTTTTAGAAAAGGCAGAAGAGTAAGAAAATTGCTGATGTTTGCTGGATAATGGCCAAAGAATATTAAAAAGAAATCAATATATAGCTCAGTGATTATAGAAAGGCCTTGATTGTGTCAGCCTTGTCACACTGTGGAATATGCTTGGGAAAAATAGAAATCCAATGCTCATTGACATAATGAAAAGTCTATTTTTTAAACTAGAAACAGAAGTCCCATTCTGGAATATGGCAAAACAAACTGACTCCAGATTGGCAAAGAAGTGAGATAAAGCTGTATATTTTTTCCTTATTTACTCAATCTATATGCTGAAAATATCATGAGGAAGGCTGGATTGAAAGAAAATAGGCACAGCTTTCAAAGCGGAGGAAAAACCTTTCAATAATCTGCACTATCTTGATGATACTGCTAGATAACTGAAAATACAAATTATCTATGAGCTCTAGCAATGAAAATCAAGGAGCATGGCGACCTATCAGAATTGTGCACGCAATTATTTTCTTAGTGACACTCTATAGAAGCAAAAGTTAGAGTCTGAAGAAGCAGGATAATAAAAATATTGAAACTTTGAACTTTTATGGTGGAAGACTTTTGATAATACAAAACAAACAACAAATGGAACAGATCAATCTAGAGTTCTCACTGGCACAAATGACCAGACTTTGTCATATTATGGACATATTATTAGAAGATCTAATTCCTTAAAAGTCCATAATGATGGGAAAAGTAAAAGGAAAGAGGGGGGTTATGATAATCAACAGCAAGGTGGATAGACCTGATTAGAGTGATGGCTGTACTGCTAGAACACCTGAAAGGCCAAATAACCCTGGAAATGTCTATTTATGTGCCATTCCTAAAAATTAACATTGATTAAATGGCACATAGTCAATAAATAAATCCAATTTGAAGCAGTCCTTATCACTAAGAGTAAATCTGCCATATTTGGGCTGCAAAAATCCAAGTTACTGTTAAATGGCAGCAAAAATTTAATTTTCTCTCTTTGCTGCCACATGATGGTTGCCTGGCTTTTTCAGCCCAACTGTAGTTGCCCATAGCTCTTAAAAATGTTACAGTACCATTTTTTGGTCAAAGGTTCACTGTTGAGAATGACTGCTCTGAAAATATCATAGTTTAAGTTACTGTATCTCACTATTTCTAATACTGTATAAATTAATGAGTCTCTTATATGCTGGTCTATGAGTATAATCAAGATTTGATTTGAGTTTGTCAACTTTGCTCACCTGTGGTTATACCCAGGAATATTTAACTGTGGCTTTTTACATTTTTCAAGTAAGAAATAATAAAATAAAATGTAATATTATTACGATATTATACTCTATCACCAAGTATAAATAAACAGTACTGTATTTTGTTTAAGGATTAATGTGCAAAAATCTTTTTAGATGTTGAGCTTTACTATGTGTTCAGTAACTTCATGTAAAATGAGGACAGGATGATACTAAATCTGTGGTTCACATTCTCTGTGGTTCCACATTCTGGAAAAATTGTCAAAATATATGAAAAGGCTTAAAGCTCTATAGGTACTGAGTCTACTATTTCAGTTTCAGTTTCATTTCACAAAACATACTCTGCTGCAACAGTAGTTTCGATTTTTCCCAAATAAAAATGATGAAAAGCAGATGAAATGAAGTCAGAGAATCGTACTGAAATCAATTTTTATAGTAAGTCAATTGTAACATGGGGCAAAATGGGGCCAATTTAATATTGAAGTCTCACCATTTCTAATTGGAGAAATAAAATACCATTTTTCCCTGTTGAAATAAATGTTAACTATGGCTGGATCATTATCAGGAATACTTGAAGAAATAGATTACTGTACTCTAGTATGAAGTATCTCAGATCATGTTATTTCACTTCTATATAAAGCCACTGGGAATGTTCATCCATTAGTTCAGGGTGAGCTGCATTATTAAACTGATGATACCTTGCTACTCTGGACCAAGCTTGAGATGCCATGCAATCCTTGAACCAGTTCTAGAGGTTGTCAGGCTCTGAATGGGACAAACTCCAAGACTGAGTTGTTGTATACCAGTAAATGTCCAGGAACGTTGGTTCTAGTAATTACTTTGGATGGGATAGTATTCCACGCAGAAGTTTTGGCTGATATAACATCTACATGGATGGGAACACTCAGGTACTGGTAAATCTCTCTCTCCTGTCCAACTCCAGAAGACTGGATACCAAGTTATTACATTATTTATTTATTTATTAAATTTATACACCATTGATTTCACTTCTGGGCAGCTTACAGTAGACAACTGTACTGGGGCAGCCTTGGAGACAACTCAGAAATTACAGCTAATCCTGAATGTGTACTGGCAAGTCAATTTAGCCAGACAGGCTTACAACTCTCCTGAAGTGGTTATCCTGGTTATCAGGAAGCTGATGGAAATGACTAATAAAACTTGAAGTAGCACAGAATTAGATTATATCAAGGATCATACTGCCAGAATTGAATCGATCCATCCAATTGAGATTATTTCTCTGGAAAGCTTGCTAAGAGGCCAAATGTAGTGGATGACCTTAACAGAGAGGGAAGATCCATTTGAAGGCAATGAATAGATAAACATTTCTTGATCTGGCCTACCTTGTACGGCTGACACCCTCCAATCTGAAATAAAGAGGCCATGAGCAAGACAACAAGGCTTCTCTGTGGCAGCTCCCATACTTTGGAAATCTTTACCCCCAAGACCCATAGAGCTCCCTCACTCCTTTCAGACCTTCAAAGAGTTTTATTCCACTAGGCTTTCAACCACATTTAGGTTTATCAATTTCCCAACATGAAGCAGGATTGATTTATTGGTTGCAAATGCATTACTAAAATATCATTGCTTTTTATTATTTGATTTATTATTATTTTTGATCTCATTCAACTGGAATCTTAGAGAGTTACATTTTGGTTGGCAGGGTATCTCATTCATTCAGATGTGTTCCAACCAGATTTTATCAAACAAACGTGAGGAATGCTCTGCCTGATACTTAAAGATTAGCCTTTATCTTTAACAGAGGGAAATTAAAGAGGTATTTTCCAAGGGTCATATTAAGAAGGGGTTAAAATTAAGGACTTGTTTAGACTTATGTATCCTGATAAATAATCTCTTTGATAATAAGAAATATGCACATTATCCCCTAGAATAAATGAATAAATAATTCAGATAAATAGCACAACAAAGCCAATGCAACATAATGTATTTTTTAAAGATCCATTTCATTATTTCTATGTCAAAGTATTCCATCTGAGAACTCAACTAGAGGTTTCTTACATCAATTAGGCAACTCTTAGAATAATTTGTCTTTTTGAACAACTACCTCACAGAATGTATGCCATCTAGATTTGATATAATTTATGTTGAAAAAGTATTTTTATATTTCTTTTTAAAATATGTCATGAAGCTCAGCAGTCTGCAGAGTTAGCATAATTATAAGTGATATGAAAATAGATTTTACCACTTTCTCAGATAAGTACATAAGCATATTAGTTCACATATCAAGTGCTAAATATAATTATTGACATAGTTATTGATAAGTAGGCTCATTTAAATGAATGTGACTACAATTGTTGATGCTTTAAGTATGGCTAAGTCTATAATCAACCCATTCAAATGAAATTCATTAACAACTTATTTTATCCATCAAGGACACACAAAGATTAGACTATTTAATGCTGAATACAATACTAACCGAATTAGGCATCAGTTTTGCCTTTTGCCTTTTTCTATCTGTTCTAGAAGAATTTTTATTGATTTCAAAAACACATCGTATTTGAATATTCTATAAAAAGTAAAGACGGAATTGGTCTGACATATATAGAGAAGTATGCAAATCAAAATAAAAGTACAAAGTAATTTCAATACAGGGATATATGGATTTTAGTATCTAAAGCAACACAACAAACACACTCTATGGAGCTATCCTTTATTCTTGATAAACAGTGACATTTTATGAAAACTGTCACCAGTTATTATTGTGTTAAGATCTAAACTGAGAAATGCATTGACATACCTGAGAGGGAGAATTATAGCAATGTGTTAATAAATATTAATTACTTAATAAAACTGGATTTATTTATAACTGAACAACAGCAACAATACAAGACTATTGCTTGTGTTCTCCTTGCTCCATAGTTAGTTGTAATAATGGTATTTACATGTAGCATAATAGTAGAAATTTACAACTGTTATAAAATGATGAATGCTCCAAGAATTGTTGCTTGACATGTATTTATTACATACCTTAAAAACAAACAGAAAATTAGCAGATCTTTCATGTGATAGAAAAATGAAAATGCATTATAATTCTCTACAGTGAAGTGGTATTTATTTTCCTCATAGTGCTCTGCTCAAGTCAATTATGTTAAAAGGAATGTGTGTTTATAAAGCCACCAAAAATGTGGCTATTAAAAATGCCACCTATTCATTTTGTTGGAAGATTAATCTTTTTTCTGATACTTTTTCATACAGGTTCTATATTTTCTGTTTCTGTAGTTCTTGTACTTTTATATATTCTCTTCTATGTTCATTCAGTGCATGTATGTATGCATGTACAATGTGTGTGTGCGTGTTTTGTGCATATGTACATACATGCACTATACACATATATACATACACATATATACTGTACATACATATATAAGGGGGTGTGGTGACCTAGTGGTTAAGAAGCTGGGCTTGTCAGCTGGAAGGTTGACAACCTGAGTTTGAGACCCAGGCCCTGTGTAACAGGGTGAACTTCTATTATTTGCCCCAGCTCTTACCAACCTAGCAGTTTGAGAGCATGCAAAACGCAAGTATATAAATAAATACTGCTTACATTAGTGGGAAGTGCGTAAAGTCATGCTGGCCACATGTCCACGGAAGCATCTTCAAACAACATTGACTCTTTGGCTATGAAACAGAGATAAGCACCACTCCCTAGAGTCAAACATGATTGAAAGGGGAAACCTTTACATACATACATATATAAAATATAGTTTAAGGTGTGTGGTGGTGCAAGCTGTTAAGACGCTGGGCTTGTTGGCTGGAAGGTCAGCTGCTTGAGATTGAGACCCAAGAGCTGCCATATAATGGGCTGCTCTCTCATTGTCTGTCTAGCTCCTGTTAACTAACAGTTTGAAAGTATGTAAATATGCAAATAGATAAATAGGTACCACCTTTGGTGGGAAAGGTAACAGTGTCTGTGTGCCTCAGCACATAGTCATGCTGGCCATATGACCACAGAAGTGTCTTTGGGCAATGCTGCTTTTTGGCTAGGAAATAGAGATGAGCACTATCCTCTAGAGTTGGACACTTAAAGGGGAAACCTTCACCTTCACCTTTATCTGTAAATTCATGCAAAGAGCTTTAAATATACAGCAAAGAGTAAATCTGTAACAATATTATCAGTAAAATTATTTCTATATGATAATCCCTTTTTATTATGCAGTTATCTGTTTTCAATTTGGAAGAGGAAGTTCCACAAAAGTCTTCTCAAATTCTTCTGTTCTGAGTTTCAGAATTGGCTAGCTGGCTGTTGCGGAAATTCCAGGGCTCTGTATTATATAAAGAGCTTGGCAGGAAGAGGGCAAGACTAGTGAGGGGAGGAAGGAGGTAGTATGCTCATCTTCACTCTCCTCTTTATTAAAAATATTGACAAATTGCCTGAAAGGAAAAAATCCAATGGAGGATGATTTAGAATTTGTATTATATTGTTCTTCCTCTGCCATCTAAAACAACATATTATCTTTCTTTTGAAGTAACTTCAAAAACTTTTAAGCCAAAAGGAGGTGTGCTGATGGAGAATGAAAAAACATCCTTCCACACTCTTTGCTTCAAGCACTGTTTCTTCTGCCAAGGACAGAGAGGAATTCCACTGGGGATAAAGCAATGGGAGGAGGGAGAGGGGCTACGGGAAAGTCTACCATCTGTTTTAACAGATGGGTCTGTCACCATCAATCTAACTTGAGCCTAAGGGCCAATACCAGCCTTCTCCAACCTGGTCCCCTATAGACATATTGAGGAAAGTTTTGTGATATTCTGAAAAAAAAAACAACTGTCACGGTATGGCTTCAACCTTTTGTTCTTAGAAACTGGTATGACCTTCCAAATAGAATGACTTCAGAATCTAGCGAGCTAATCTAAATTTATAGAAGATATATAAGTTGGAAATATCTCTTTATTAACATTACCTAATGGAATAAAGTACAACATTATTATAGTGTAACCATTTCTTTATTTTGTTGGAATCACTAGACAATAAAAATGTAACCCAAACTGAATTTAATAATTACATGATTAAGGAACACTTAATTATGATCCTCCAGCTTTATAACTTGTTGATAGGCCTTAATTATCATCCTCCAGCTTTATAACTTGTTAATAGGCCTTGGAACACTATCTTTAAATTGGTCCGGTGTATGAATAATGTTATTTCATCTCAGAGTGAAGTTTGTTATATACAGAATTCTGTCACATCTGAACAAAAAGTCCAATGCCATTTGTTTACCAATTCAGGCTACTGCTGTAAAGGGGAACAAATCATTGGACAGAAATTGCTATACCAAAGTCAATATACACTGAAGACCAGGAGAAAATGTTCACTGAATCAAGTGTGTCACAGTGAAAATCCAGGATATACATTATTATCGTGCTGGTTATTTTACCTGACCCATTTCCACAGAGTACTAACTGCAGGGTGACTGTTGAGAAAATACCTTACAGTGTGTGAAAAGCAGTCTCATGCATCCATTCAAAAAGGTCCTTTCAGCACTGGCCTATTTTCCTTAACTCTGTTAACCTGCCAGCAGAATTAAAGTGGTATGTGAAAGCACTATCCAGGGATCATTTTGTGGATAATACAAAATGCTTTTTAGCAGGTTGCAAAATCTCACATATGATAAGGAAAGTCTGGCAAGAGATCTCTAGACTGGCACTCAGAGTCCTTAAGTTGCAAAATATTTCATTCATATTAAAATTAAGGTATCTTGAAATAGTTACGAAGAGGTTCAGGCTCAGTTGCATTACCATTCAAAATTTAACATTTGAATTACTCTTCATTGAAGGTGACTAACTGGAAAAGTAATGTTTTATACTATTTCTGGGAAAGAGACCTTGGGGTTGTGAGCAAAGCCCATCTAATGTGCAATTCAGTAAACAGCTTTCATTCTCTCTTCTTTCAGTCCAACTGGCATGCAGACCTTTCTATCACTACAAGAACTTCTGGAATACAGTGATCCTACAAGGCAAACTGAAAAGGAAAATGGTTGAAATGTTAAAAGGAAACAAGGCCTGGTAACTGGAGTAAGTAAGGAACTTTAATTGTGGCAAAAACAAGAAGCAGAAGTAATTAAAAATGAAAATGTTGCTTGATCTGACCAATTAAATAGTTCTTTCCTTTATGTAATTTACTGGCTCTCTCTAAGTCTGGTTTATGAGTAGTATATTTTTCTTTGCTTTGTTTTACAACAGATTTTATCAAATAAGGATCAGCTACAAGATGAATAGTATATCCTTGTAGGCAAATGTGAATACAAGACTGAGCCATGGTGGAAATTAGGTGCAATTTCTTTTAGATAAAGGGAATTACTGTATATTGCAAGGCTCTGCAAACAAGCCAAAGGAAGTACAGTGATTCTAATATTTATCCTCTATTACTGTATCATTTATTTGATATACTAAAGAAAAGCTCCTTATTTTACTATTGATACTTTCAAGAGGACTTCTAATAAGAATAGAGGGTAAAACATGAGAAATAAAAATATTTTTCATTAGTGTAACATTATATATTTCTTCAGCACTTTATAACATAATTCTTTTTACATTCCAAGCAGCATCCACATCTTCTTTCTTTGCATTTACTTTCTATTCATTTTGTTGGAAGATTAATCTTTTTTCTGATACTTTTTCATACAGGTTCTATATTTTCTAGTTCTGTAGTTCTTGTACTTTTATATATTCTCTTCTATGTTCATTCCAATTCCTTTCACATCTTTATTTCCATGTCAATTTCCCACATTATCTACTTCTGAAACTACCCATGTGTCCTTTGCTAATTCTCTCATTTTTATCAAAAAAATGATATTAATCATGTTTTTTTCATTCATTAATTTTCCATGGTACATATTAGTAGTCTTATATTTCAATTATAACAAATTGAACAAGAGAACAAACACACATTTTTCTAAGAAGATATTTACTAGTCACCGTTCTCATTCCTCTTTAGATTTTCAAAGAATTTATTCAGTTTTTTGGTATTTTTTCATCTTGTTCCCACTTCTCTGCTCATGGTTACATAACAAAATAATTTTTTTTGCATCTGAACTACATTCATTCAAAATACTGAAGGCATTTCTCCAAACTCAATACTGTTTTTTCCATTATAACCTTTCACTGGAGCATAACATGGAACTATCACCAACCTATGGATTCTGATATTCATACCCACATACATTAACCTAGATGACATATTCTTTCTGATATATGCCTTAGTTCTGTCATTCATAATCAAACCTACACTTTTATTTCCCTGCATGTATTCAACAACTCCACTAGTTCAGGCTATGTTCATTCAGATATATTTAATCATTTTTCCCTTGCTTTCACAGACATACAGTACTTCTTTCATTTCATTTGTCAGTTCAGGTCCTTTATTATTTACTATTCTTACATTCCAAGTTGCAGTCTTCCATATCCTAGGGTGATCACCAGACTGCCTATAGTTATTGTAGTCTGCCACTTATCATAGCTTTGGAGAGCATGCCATAAATACAGCCAAGCTGTTTTACCCCAAATATGCACATAGTCTTTTCTTTACAAGTTAGATTTTTCTTTACAAGTTAGATTAGTTTTTCTAATGCAAAAGATTAACTTGCAAAACAATATTGGTGTTCACATCCCACCAACTTGGAGTAAATGCCTTGAACTGATACAGAAAAATCACTTGTGGTAGTTCTAGAATATAAGATTTAATCTTTGTATCTATGACCCAAACACTTCTTATTCAAGGGGAGATAGATGAGGACAGACTGGTTAAACTGGCTAGTTCATACCTTCAAGCCCAGTGGAATGTTGTTTTAGAGCTGAAATGTATTGTATACTCAAGGGGAAACAAAACAAAAGAGCTTTACATTTTTATCTGAATTGTGCCAGCTTTTTATGTAGCTTAAGTTCTTCTCTTTGTTAAATTTCCTTGATGATTTAGAAACTCAGTGTTATACTACTATACACAAAGGCTCCACCATTTGCAAATCATTTATAATATTGTATTTATACATAAAACATCTTGTCCTTGCTTTTCTTCCTTAACTCTGAAGACACCATACATTTTTCAGGTCATTTGTGTTGAAAAACCATGTGACTTTTCATTGGGAGATAAATTAACAGTAGATAATCTCTGAATGCTCTCTCAGTGTCTATTGTGCTAAACTGAACATTCTTTCTCTGTGCATGTGCATTTTATAACATCAAGAATAAAAGGAGCTTAGCATGTTTCATAACAAACCTGCAAATATTATGGGCTCTTTCCTCATAATATTTTCAGTAATATGAAGGCCACTACAATTTAGCTTCTTATAATTTTCTGGAAATGCTATGTGACAGGATCCTAAATATCCCCATATCATCTTATTCTAGTTTCTGTAAGAGTGACCTTGAATTGGGAGGAATTTGTATGAAAGTGTCAGAAGAAACAGCAATGCTACAATTCAAGAGTTAAAAAGCAATTCATTCTTTAATTAGATGGCCACTATGTTCTCTAGAGTTCAGTGAAAACTAGCTCAAATTTAAATAAATTTTAATTCTAACTACATTCTATCTTGTAAATTTCTAAAGACTTTTGGCTGTTCAATATGGTTACCTAACAAGCAATTATCGCAACAAAGTTTAAAAAACAGGCATCTGGACTGGATTTTTCTCAAGTCGAAGACGTTTTGCCTTTAATCCAA